>JAIUJO010001531.1:20000-22500 GCA_023846275.1 Vanilla planifolia
CTTCTTCGTCTTCTTCTTCTTCTTCTTACTCTTCTTCCTGCTCTTCTTCTTTTTCTTCTTCTTCTCCTTCTTCTTCTTTTTCCTCTTCTTCTTCTTCTTCTTCTTCTTCTTCTTCCTCATCTTCCTCTTCAACTCCGTCTTCTTCTTCTTGTCTCTCTTCTTCTTCGCTTTCTTCTTCTTCTTCTCCTCCTCCTCCTTCTTCTTCAACTTCTTCTTCTTATTCTTCTTCTTCTTTTTCTTCTTCTTTTCTTCTTCTTCATTGCTTTTTTTTTTATCTTTTATTTCTTCTTCTTCTTGTTCTTTTTCTTGTTCTTTTATTTCCTCTTCTCCTTATTTTACTTGTTCTTTTGTTTCTTCTTCTTCTTCATCTTCATCATTGTCTTCTTCTTCTTATTATTCTTCTTCATCATCTTCTTGTTATTCTTTTTCTACTTATTCCTCTTCTTCTTCTTCATCATCTTCTTCTTCTTCTAATTCTTCTACATCATCTTCATCTTCATCTTCATCTTCTTCTTTTTCTTCTTCATCTTCATCTTCATCTTCTTCTTTTTCTTCTTCTTCTTCTTCTTCTTCTCCTTCTCCTTCCTCTCCTTCTCTTCCTTCTTCTTCTTTTGCTTCTTCTTCTTATTCTTCTTCTTCTTCATCTTCTTCTTCTTCTTCTTCTTCTTCTTCTACTACTACTTCTACTTTTTCTTCTTCTTCTTCTTCTTCTTCCTTTTGTTCTTCTTTTTCTTCTTCTTTTTCTTCTTCTTCTTCTTCTTTTGTTTATTCTTCTTCTTCTTCCTCCTCTTCTTTTTGCTCTTCTTCTACTTCTTCTTCTTCTTTTTCTTCTTCTTCTTCTTCTTTATCTTTTCTTTTTCTTCTTCTTCCTCTTCTTCTTTACTACTACTACTTTTACTTCATCTTCTTCTTCTTCTTCTTCACCTTCTCCTCCTTCTCCTTCTTCTCCTTCTTATTCTTCTCCTTTTTCTTCTTCTTCTTCTTCTTCTTCTTCCTTTACTTCTTCTTTTATCTATTCTTCTTCTTCTTCTTCCTCTTCCAATCCTTCTTCTTCTTCATCTTCTTTATCTTCTTCTTCTTTTCCTTCTTCCTCTTCTACTTCTACTACTTCTTCTTCTTCTTCCTTTTCTTCTTATTCTTCTTCATCTTCTTCTTCTTCTTCTTCTTCTTCTTCCTTTTATTTTTCTTCTTTTTCTTCTTCTTCTTCTTCTTTTTCTTCTTCTGCTTCTTCTTCTTCTTTTTCTTCTTCTACTTCTTCTTCATCTTTTCTTTTTCTTCTTCTTCCTCTTCTTCTTTTTCTTCTCCTTCTTCTTCGTCTTCTTCTTCTAATTTTTCTACTACTAGTGGTATTACTAATTTTTTTTCTTCTTCCTCTTCTTCTTCTTCACCATCTCCTCCTTCTCCTTCTTCTCCTTCATATTCTCCTCCCTTTTCTTCTTCATCATCATCATCATCATCTTCTTCTTCTTCTTCTTCTTCTTCTTCTTCTACTTCTTCTTTTTCTTCCTTTACTTCTTCTTTTATCTATTCTTCTTCTTCTTCTTCCCCTTCCAATCCTTCTTCTTGTTCATCTTCTTTTTCTTCCTCTTCTTTTCCTTCTTCTTCTTCTTCTTCTTCTTCTTCTTCATCTACTACTACTTCTTCTTCTTCTTCTTCTTCTTCTTCTTCTACTACTTCTTCTTCTTCTACTTCTTCTTCTTCTTCTTCATCATCATCTTCTTCTTCTTTTTCATCTTTTTATTCTTGTTCTTCTTCTTTTTCATCTTCTTCTTCTTCTTTTTCTTCATCTTTTTCTTCCTTCTCTTCTTCGTCTTCTTCTTCTTCTTCTTCTTCTTCCACCTCTTTATCTTCTTTTTTTTGTTCTTTTTCTTTGGCTTCTTCTTCTTCTACTTCATTTTCTTCTTCTTCTTCCTTCTTTTTCTTCTTCTTCTTCTCCTTCTTCTTCTACTACTTCTTCGTTTTCTTCTTCTTCTTCTTCTTCTCCTTCTCCTTCTTATCATTCTTCTCCCTCTTCTTCTTCTTCTTTTTCTTCTTCTGCTTCTTCTATTTCTTCTTCTTCTCCTTCTTCTTCAACTTCTTCTTCTTCTTTTTCTTTTTCTTCTTATTTTTCTTCTTCTTCTTCTTCTGCTTCTTCAACTTCTTCTTCTTCTTCTTCTTCTTCTTCTTCTTCTTCTTCATCACTTCTTCTTCTTCTTCTTCTTTTTCTTGTTCTTTTATTTATTCTTCTTCTTCTTTCTCTCCTTCTTCCTCGTCTCCTTATTCTTCTTCTTCTTCTTCTTTTTCTTCTTTTCTACTTCTTCTTCTTCTTCTTCTTCCACTTCTTCTTGTTCTTCTTCTTCTTCTTCTTCTCCATCATCATCATCATCATACACTTCTTCTGCTTCTTGTTTTTCTTCGTCTTCTTCTTCATCTTCTATTTCTTCATCTTCTTCTTCTTTCTTCTTCTTCTTCTTCTTCTTCTTCTTCTTCTTCTTCCACTTCTTTTTCTTCTTCTTCTTCT
>JAIUJO010001531.1:32500-37500 GCA_023846275.1 Vanilla planifolia
TCTTCTTCTTCTTCTTCATCATCTTCTTCTGTTTTTCCTTGTACATCTTCCTCTTTTTCTTCTTATTTTTTTCTTCATCTTCTTCTTCTTCTTCTACTTCTTTTTCATATTTTTTTGTTCGTCTTCTTCTTCTTTTTTTACTTCCTTTTTTTCTTCTTCTTTTTTTACTTCTTCTTCTTCTTCTCTTCTTCTTCTTCTTCTTCTTTCTTTTTCTTCTTCTGCATCTGTTTTTTCTTCTTCTTCTTTTTCTTCTTCTTCTTCTTCTCCATTTTTCCCTACATCTTCTTCTTCTTCTTCACCTTCTACTCCTTCTACTTCTTCTTCTTTTTTGTTTTTCTTCTTCTACCTCTTCTTCTTCTTCTTCTTCTTTATCTTCTTCTGCTTCTTCTCCTCCTTTTTCTTCTTCTTTTTCAATTTCATCTTCTTCTACTTCATCTCCTTCTTCTTCTTCTTCTTCTTCTTCTTCTGCTTCTTCTTCTACCCTTTCTCCTTCTTCTCTTTCTTCTCTTTCTTCTTGTTCTTTGCCTTCTTTTTCTTCATCATGTTTATCTTCTTCTTCTTCTTCTTCCTCTTCTTCTTCTACTTCATCTTATTCTTCCTCTTCTATTTCTTCCTCTACTTCTTCTTCTTCTTCTTCTTTCACTTCTTCTTCCTCTTATCTTCTTCTTCTTCTTCTTCTTCTTCTTCTTCTTCTTTTTCTTCTTCTTCTCCTTCTTCTTCTTCTTCATCTTCTTCTTCTTTTTCTTCTTCTTCATCTTCTTCTTCTTTTTCTTCTTCTTCTTCTTGTTCGTCTTCTTCATCGTCTTTTTATTCTTGTTCTACTTCTTCTTCTTCTTATTCTTTTTCTTTGTTCTTCTTCTTCTTCCCCTTCTAATTCTTCTACTCTTTCTTCTTCTTCTTCTTCTTCTTCTTCTTCTCCTTATGCTTCTTCTTCTTCTTCTTCTTCTTCTTTTCCTCTTTCTTCTACATCTTATTCTTCTTCTTCTACTTCTTCCTCTTCTTCTTCTTCTTGTTGCTCTCCCTGGCCTCCTTCTCCTTCTTTTTCTTCTTCATCTTCTCCTTTTTCTTCTTCTTCTTCTTCTTCATATTCTCCTTCTTCATCTTCTTTTTCTTTATTTACTTCTCTTCTTCTTCTTCTTCTTCCTCTTATTGTTCTTCTACTTCTTCTTTTTCTTCTTCTTCTTCTTCTTTCTATTCTTGTTCTTCTTCTTTTTCTTCATTTCTTCTTCTTTTTCTTCTTCTTCGTCTTCTTCTTCTTCTTCTTCTTCCTCTTCTACTTCTTCTTCATTCATCTTCTTCTTCTTCTTCTTCTTCTTCTTCTTCTTATCCTTCTTCTTCGTCTTCATCTACTTCTTCTTCTTGTTCTTCTTCTTCTTATTCTTGATTTTCTTCTTCTTCTACTTCTTCTTCTTCTTCTTATTCTTCTTTGTCTTCTTCTTCTTCTTTTTCTTCTTCTTCTTGTTTTTCTTCTTCTTATTCTTCTTCGTCTTCTTCTTCTTCTTGGTGTTCTTCTTCTTTTTTTTCCTTCTTGTTCATCTTCTTCTTCTTCATGTTCTACTTCTGCTTCTTCTCCTTCTTCTTCTTCATTTTCTTCTTCTTCTTCTTCTTCTTCTTCTTCTTCTTCTTCTCCTTCTTTTTCTACTACTTCTATTTCTTCTTATTATTCTTCTTCTTATTCTTCCTCTTCTTTTTCTTCTTCTTCTTCTTCTTTTACTTCTTCTTCTTATTTTTCTTCTTCGTGTCCTTCTTTTTTTCCTTCTTCTACTTCTTCTTCTACTTCTTCTTCTTCTTCTTCTCCTTCTTCGTGTTCTTCTTCTTCTTCTTTTTCTTCATATTCTTCGACTTCTTCTTCTTTTTCTTCTTCTTCTTCTTCTTCTTCTTCTTCTTTATCTTCTTTAGCTTCTTCTTCTTCTTCTTCTTCTTCTTTTTCTTCATGTTCTTCTTGTTCTTCTTCTTCTTCTTAATATTTTTCTTCTTCTTCTTCTTCTTCTTCTCCTTCTTCTACTTCATCATCATCATCTTCTTCTTCTTCTCTTCTTCTTCATATTCTTCTTTTACTATTACTACTTCTTCTTCTTCTTCTTCTTCTCCTTTTCCTTCTTCTTGTTCTTCATCATCTTCTTCTGTTTTTCCTTGTACATCTTCCTCTTTTTCTTCTTATTTTTTTCTTCATCTTCTTCTTCTTCTTCTACTTCTTTTTCATATTTTTTTGTTCGTCTTCTTCTTTTTTTTTTACTTCCTTTTTTTCTTCTTCTTTTTTTACTTCTTCTTCTTCTTCTCTTCTTCTTCCTCTTCTTCTTCTTCTTCTTCTTCTGCATCTGCTTCTTCTTCTTCTTCTTTTTCTTCTTCTTCTTCTTCTCCATTTTTTCCTTCATCTTCTTCTTCTTCTTCACCGTCCACTTCTTCTACTTCTTCTTCTTTTTTGTTTTTCTTCTTCTACCTCTTCTTCTTCTTCTTCTTCTTTATCTTCTTCTGCTTCTTCTCCTCCTTTTTCTTCTTCTTTTTCAATTTCATCTTCTTCTACTTCATCTCCTTCTTCTTCTTCTTCTTCTTCTTCTTCTTCTTCTTCTTCTTCTACCCATTCTCCTTCTTCTCTTTCTTCTCTTTCTTCTTGTACTTTGCCTTCTTTTTCTTCATCATGTTTATCTTCTGCTTCTTCTCCTCCTTTTTCTTCTTCTTTTTCAATTTCATCTTCTTCTACTTCATCTCCTTCTTCTTCTTCTTCTTCTTCTTCTGCTGCTTCTTCTTCTACCCATTCTCCTTCTTCTCTTTCTTCTCTTTCTTCTTGTACTTTGCCTTCTTTTTCTTCATCATGTTTATCTTCTTCTTCTTCTTCTTCTTCCTCTTCTTCTTCTACTTCATCTTATTCTTCCTCTTCTATTTCTTCCTCTTCTTCTTCTTCTTCTTCTTCTTCTTTCACTTCTTCTTCCTCTTATCTTCTTCTTCTTCTTCTTCTTCTTCTTCTTTTTCTTCTTCTTCTCCTTCTTCTTCTTCTTCATCATCTTCTTCTTCTTTTTCTTCTTCTTCATCTTCTTCTTCTTCTTTTTCTTCTTCTTCTTCTTGTTCGTCTTCTTCATCGTATTTTTATTCTTGTTCTACTTCCTCTTCTTCTTATTCTTTTTCTTTGTTCTTCTTCTTCTTCCCCTTCTAATTCTTCTTCTCTTTCTTCTTCTTCGTCTTCTTCTTCTTCTTCTTCTTCTTCTCCTTATGCTTCTTCTTCTTCTTCTTCTTCTTCTTCTTCTTCTTTTCTTCTTTCTTCTACATCTTATTCTTCTTCTTCTACTTCTTCCTCTTCTTCTTCTTCTTGTTGTTCTCCCTGGCCTCCTTCTTCTCCTTCTTTTTCTTCTTCATCTTCTCCTTTTTCTTCTTCTTCTTCTTCTTCTTCTTCCACTTCTTCTTCTTCTTCATATTCTCCTTCTTCATCTTCTTTTTCTTTATTTACTTCTCTTCTTCTTCTTCTTCTTCCTCTTATTGTTCTTCTACTTCTTCTTTTTCTTCTTCTTCTTCTTCTTTCTATTCTTGTTCTTCTTCTTTTTCTTCATTTCTTCTTCTTTTTCTTCTTCTTCTTCTTCTTCTTCTTCTTCCTCTTCTACTTCTTCTTCATTCATCTTCTTCTTCTTCTTCTTATTCTTCTTCTTCTTCTTATCCTTCTTCTTCGTCTTCGTCTACTTCTTCTTCTTCTTCTTCTTCTTATGCTTCATCATCATCTTCTTCTTCTTCTTGTTCTACTTCTTCTTCTTCTTCTTCTTTTTCTTCTTCTTCTTCTTCTTCTTTTTCATTTCCTTCTTCTTTCTCTCTTTCACCATCTTCCTCTTCCCCTTCTTCTTCTTTTTCTTCTTCTTCTTCTTCTCTTTCTTTTTCTTTTTCTTCATCTTCTTCTTCTTCTTCTTCTCCTTGTTTTTCTTCTTTTTCTTCTTCTGCTTCTTATTCTTCTTCTTGTTTGACTACTACTACTACTTCTTCCTCTTCTACTTCCTTATCAACATCATTGTCTTTTTATTATTCTTCTTCTTCTTCTTCTTCCTCTTCTTTGTCTTCTTCTTCATTGTCTTCTTCTTCTTCATCTTCGTCTTCTTCTTCTTCTTTTTCTTCTTCTTCTTCTTCTTCTTCTTCTTATTCTTGATTTTCTTCTTCTTCTACTTCTTCTTCTTCTTCTTATTCTTCTTCGTCTTCTTCTTCTTCTTCTTTTTCTTCTTCTTCTTGTTTTTGTTCTTATTCTTCTTCTTCTTCTTCTTCTTCTTCTTGTTCTTCTTCTTTTTCTTTTTCTTCTTGTTCATCTTCTTCTTCTTCTTCTTCTACTTCTACTTCTTCTCCTTCTTCTTCTTCATTTTCTTGTTCTTGTTCTTCTTCTTATTCTTCTTCTTCTTCTTCTCCATCTTCTACTACTTCTTCTATATCTTCTTATTCTTCTTCTTCTTGTTCTTCCTCTTCTTTTTCTTCTTCTTCTTCTTCTTTTACTTCTTCTTCTTAATTTTCTTCTTCTTGTCCTTCTTCTTTTCCTACCTCTTCTACTTCTTCTTCTACTTCTTCTTCTTCTTCTTCTCCTTCTTCGTTTTCTTCTTCTTCTTCTTTTTCTTCATATTCTTCTACTTCTTCTTCATCATCTTCTTCTTTTATTTCTTCTTCTTCTTCTTCTTCTTCTTCTTTTTCTTCTTCTTCTTCTTTTTCTTCATATTCTTCTACTTCTTCTTCATCATCTTCTTCTTTTATTTCTTCTTCTTCTTCTTCTTCTTCTTCTTCTTCTTCTTTTTATTCTTTTTCTTGATCTTCATCTTCTTCTTCTTCTTCTTCTTCTTCTTTATCGTCTTTGGCTTCATCTTCTTCTTCTTCTTTTTCTTCATCATCTTCTTCTTCTTCTTCTTCTTCTTCTTCTTCCTTCTTCTTCTTCTTCCTCATATTCTTCTTCTTCTTCGTCTTCTTCTTCTTCTTCTACTTCATCTTCTTCTTCTTCTTCTTCTTCTCTTTTTCTTCATATTCTTCTTTTACTATTACTACTTCTT
>JAIUJO010001531.1:47500-52500 GCA_023846275.1 Vanilla planifolia
GATTTAATACAATTCACAATTAAAGATTTCCTTGGATTAGGACAGTTAGTAACTCTGAAAAATGAAGATACAAGGAAACTCGAAACTGAGATGGCTGTGCAAGAAATGCTACAACTATATCAAACTAATATTCTGGATGAAGAAAAGGTGCTCCAATTTTTTAAGCAACTGTAAGAAACAAACATTGTCAATCTATTTCTCAATCAGGAAGTGCTTTATCTAACTTCTGAAAGACCCAGAATCATTGCTTGTTATGATGAAATACCAAAATACAAAAAGCATCTTCGGAAGGGAATCATGCATGAGATCTATATCAACACTAAACATCTAGAAGACTACATAGGTTATATTCCTGATCTATGCTCCAATAGTATAACTTCTTATACAACAAAATTCTCAACAACTTTCGTCTTTAAGATTTGGACAATTTGGGAGGAAAGGGAGTATATTAATCTATACTCTGCAATACAGTTATGGATGTTAGTCAGAGAATCTGAGACACAAACTCCAAGATTAGAACCCTTCCAACTAAATCTTTTTAATGAAGAAATGGTCAGAAAACAAGCTGCTCAAGATTTCTTTCAAAAGCTGGACTTTGGGATGAAATATTTAGCTAAAAAAGTCACTTCTGGTAAAACAATATTTTTAATTGACACTCTGGTAGTAGAATAAGAGGACCTAGACCAGAGAGAAAGAAAAATAAAAAGATTTCTTCTGTCTATTAAATTAGGAAAAATTGGACTTGAAGAAAAGAAAAAATATTTTTTCAAAAATGAAAACATGTCAGAACCAGAAGACATTTTAGAAGAAGATACGATGGAAAATCTCACACTTGCAGACTAAAAGCATGGTGGACCAAGGCACTAAACTAAAGCAAAAAGCAAAAGCGCACTTAGTGTATTAATTGTTGATTTTGTTCATAATATAAATAAGGATTTTCACTAGAGGTTTCTCCAGTTAATTCTTGTTTTTGAAGTTCTAAGAACTTGGAATAAACTGATTTATCTAATTTTTGTAGATCCATAATCTTATCAGAAGATTTAAGTTTAACCATTAATGTTTGGTTAATTTTGTTCCAAGGTAATGGAACTTAGAGGTTGTAGGTATGCTAATATTATTTATTTTATTTTCTTCGAGACTTTGAATTTTATCTTTAATTTCTTTTAATTGATCTACTATAAAATTTAGAATACCTACTATGGCAGGATCTAGTCCTACTGTGGTAGGTAAATGGATTATGTGTTCATAATCCTGTGTCTTAGATACTTGATAGTTATAAGTATCATTAAGAACTAATATTTATTTCATATTTTAAGTCATTGTGTTCTAATAATATCTAAGTTTGTATAATGGATTTTTTTTCTTGCATTACTTTTTTCTAATTTGTCTTTGTATTTTCTGTTTTGACCCACTATTTTACGAATACATCTACCCTTCCAAAACCATAAGGTTCCCGTGGCTTTCTTGGGGAAGTTAGGGATTCCTACAAAGACCACAATCCCTAGTAGATTGCTACATAAAATAGGAGCACAACTATGGTTCGTTTCCTACCTCATAGCATAAAGAAAATACAAAATCTAGCCAAAAGTATTGCAATAAAACTATCCCATTGCACAAAAAAAGAGATTATTAAAACACAAAAGGGAATGTTTAGTTATACATTTTAAAATCAAGCATAAACATAAATATTTATAAAAACTTAAGACTTACAGGCTTGGAGCACTTCGGCTCTGATACCAAATTTTGAAAAAAATAATAATCAAGAATGTTAGACTATTTTACAACAACCTACTAAACAACAAGCAATAGAATTGTTGGTATCATTATTAGTTGCCGATTTTGTTGGAACAGAATGGAATGAAAATCAAAATTATGAAGAAAAACTTCATAAAATGAAGTTATGTGATATATGTATGTTAGATGAATTTGTAGCCACATATATAGGATACATTTATCATCTAGACAAAACTCCACAATAAGAATTTTGGATACAAGGATTCTTTTCCAAAATTCCATTTCCTTGGAATAACATAATTTCTAATAAGTATCAAGAAATAATCTCCTCACAAGGAACTATGAGACCCCATAACACTGGTATGCTCAGAAGAGCATGTACAGAAGCTATGGAAAAAACTTATGAGAATACATCAGTCCAAAAGGAAATGAGTAGAAATTTAAAATCCTCTAGAATGGGCTACAACTGTTATTCAAAATTTTCTGAAGATTTAAATTATGTCTATGGATGTCCTCCAGTTTATGATTGGAAAATACATTCGAAACCTTTTTTTAAACACAAAAGAAGACACAGATATAAAATTACTAAAAGAAAATGAACACCTGAATTTAAATTAAAAAAAATTTGTTAAAAAATATAGTAAAAATAAAGGTAAAAAACATTATAGATGTTTTAAATGCAACAAAGAATGACATTATGTAAATGAATGCCCAATAAACATTAAAAAAGTATTTATCTCAATCCTAGATGAATATTCCATCAATATCAGAACTGTAGATGAAATTTCAGAGACAGTTCTGTTTATAAATTTACATCCGGTTCAAACTCCACAGAGTCTGAATCCGACTCCATAGAGTCAAACTCTGAACAATCTTCAGGAAAACAAATAAACGAGTTCGAAAAACTCAAAATCAATATGATTACGATAAATAAAACATTAACTCAAATAAAGGTTATACCTTTATTACCATCTCTAAAACCTCCAAAAAAAGAGAGAATATCCTCACTAGGATATACCATCTATATGGGTAAAATGCTTAGGTTAAAACGTTATAAAACAACAGAAATAATGTTAGATCTAATCATTTTAATACCTTTTGGCTATTATGGAATAATACATAATATTCCACATCATGCAAAAGAAAACATTTTTTTATTACTCATGGGATCATAGAACCCATGACTTACCAAGCTCCAACAATTTTAATAAAAAATACTAGTTTGAAAGATTGGGATTATCTCATCCAACCAAATGATACAATTGGAACATTAGTTATTCATAAATATGAGGACTTTGCCATAATAACATCTGAAACCACAATAGATGAGTCTGAAAATTCCGAATAATATTGAGAATTCAGAATCAATATGAATACAATTATCTTTGAAGAAGTAAATACTTCAGAATTACATGATAATATAGGAGAACAATTTGAGATAACCGATGAAGACTTAGAAAAATTAAAAGAGGCTATACTTCATGGAGAAAAAAAATGAGATTTATTAAGCTCCTTCTTTTAAATCTCGATTTTTAAATAAACATACTTATATTTTCGAGCGAATGCAAGGAAATATAGAATTAAAAGGAGACGATGACTTAACATCCATTAGTCTTCTTAATAAAAACAAAATAGATAAATTAAAAAACAAATATCCCAAAATGAAATACCTACATATCAGTATGATACAATTAAAAATCACTGCTCTATTTCGAAGCGGAATAGATACCCCATATTGATCGTTTGTATGGACGAACGAATCATTAATAATCCTCTAAGTAGCATTATTGGAGGAGCCAAATCCAATCTTGCTAATAGATTATTTGGAATCAATATTCATCCTGATTTTTGTATAAGTTTAGAAGACCAAAATATCAAAAAAACTTGTACCTTATCTATAAGCCTTAAGGGTATACAACTATTACCTGGATCAAAAATCCTAGGGATTCAATGGGAACATTGTATGGCTCTAAATGACATATCGACATTTAGATCCATAACCCCAAATAATTTTGTAAAACTCTTCAATAATTGTATTGGAAAAACCATACAGCCAAAAGTTGTAGATATTAAACATCTAAAATTAGATACTGATATACAACTTTTTGTTAAAACTCTAAAACTTAAGGTTCAAATACCTGTTGAATACTTTATTACCATTGGTAATACAATATCAACAATAATAAAAAATCCTATTAATAGAACAACTTCTTCTATTAACCTTCCAAGACATTATGAAGAAGGTGAATCATTTGAATCACCTCGATCTAGTATTCATATTCCAATAGATCCTGTAGAAGGACGTACACTACGCCTTCTCGAAAGTAAAAAATCTATTCCTCCTCCTTAAATGGATTTAAAGAAAAAAGCCCAATTACATATTTATCTTCCCATAACTATTCATCTTCCTAACTTTGAAGATGTTACTATTCATGCTTTAGTCGATACAAGAGCTGAAGCAAGTTTACTTCAACAAGTCTTTATCCCTAAGCAATTTTGGTTATCTTTAGATACCAAAACCTCTCTTATTGACTTTATGGGACGACAAGTCCCTGTTACCCATAAAGTTGCTAACCTTGTTATTTCCATCCCAGATCTCCATAATAATCTTACTACTTACAAATTTAACTTTGCCTTACTTCCTTTAGAATTTAATATGGATTGCCTAATAGGCTTAGATAATCTTCGTCATTTTTCTCTTTTCAACACCCACTTCTTTACATTTGATGACCATACCGTTCCTCGTATTCATTTTCCTGCCCACCTTACCCCTTATTATACTCCTACAGCAAAGCATGGTGAATCTTCACAAAAAACTATGCTAGTTGACACAAACTCCATTTCTCATCCTATCTACACATATAATATTCCTACTTCAAACACATTTGAAGAAACTATCCATAAGCTATTAGAACCATTATATTCAGTTGATCCTCTTAAATGGTTTGATAAATCTCCTCACTATTGTTCTATTGAACTCTTACAACAATACAAAAATACCAATATACGTGTTAATAGTATAATGGTAACACCACCAAACAAACAAGAATTTAACAGTCAAATACCAGAATAGTTAACTTTAAAATTAATACAAAAGAGTCATAGCCCTCACTCTTCTCCTGCTTTCATTGTAAGAAATCATGCTGAAATTAAACGAGGAAAAGCTTGCATGGTTATCAACTATCACAAGCTGAATTCCTGTACAAAATTCGATGGATATTTTATCCCAACTGCTGAGCACCTCATTAAACAAACTCAAGGTGCTA
>JAIUJO010003197.1:0-47500 GCA_023846275.1 Vanilla planifolia
AGTAGAGCTGAGTAGAGTAGGCTAGAAGAGTGTAGTAGAGTAATATAGAGCAGAGTAAGGCAGTACAAAGTAGAGCAGAGTAGAGTAGAGAATATTAGAGCTAAGATAGGCTAAGGTAGAGTAAAGTAGTGTAGAGTGGAGTAAAGTAGAGTAAGGTTAGGCTAGGCTAAGATAGGGTAAGCTAGGCTAGACTAGTGTAGAGTAGAGTAGAGTAATATGAAGCTGGATTTAGTCAGGCTAGGCCCAACTATGGTAGAGTAGAGTAGAGTAAAGAAGAGTAGAGAAGAGTGGAGTAGAGTAGAGTAAAGTAGAGGAGAGGATAAGAGAAGAGAGGAGAGGAGAAGAGAGTATAGGAGGGGAGAAGAGAGATGAGCAAAGCAAAGAAGAGAAGAGTAGAGAAAAGTAGAGCAAAATAGACCTAGGTTAGGCTAGGCTATAGTAGATTAAAGAAGTGTAGAGCTAGGTTAGTGAAGGATAGCCTAAGTTAGGTTAGAGTAGAGTAGATTGGAGTAGAGTCAAGTAGTGGAGAGCAAAATAGAGTATAGTGGAGTAGAACAGAGTAGAGCAGAGTATAGCAGAGTAGAGTAGAGTAGAGTTGAATTGACTAGAGAAAAGTAAGGTAGAGTAGAGCAGAGCAAAGTATAGTAGAGTAGTGTAGAGAAGGGTTAGGCTAGGCTAGGTAAGTTAAGACCGAGCTAGAGTAGAGTATAATAGAGTAGAACTTTGTTAGGGTTAGCTAAGCTAGGCTATTTTAGGGTATAGAGAAGAATAGAGTAGAGTAGAGCCAAATAAAGCAGAGCAAAGTACAGTTGAGCAGAGAAAAGTAGAGAAGAGCATAGTAAAGCATAGCATAATAGAGTAGAGCACAGCTAGCTTTGGCTAGGAAAGGTTAGGCTAGGGTTGAGTAGAGTAGAGTAAAGATTGGATAGGGTATCCCATGCTAGGTTGGATTAGAGTAGAGTAGAGTGGAGTGGAGTAGAGTAGAGTAGAGTAGAATAGAGTATAGTTGAGTAGAGCTACATTAGGCTAGGTTAGGCTATGCTAGGCTAGGGTAAACTAGGCTAAACAAGAGTAGAGTGGAGTATAATAGAGCAGAATAGAGTAGAGCTTGATTTGATAAGGCTAGGTTTGGTTATGCCAGAGTAAAGAGTGTTCAAAAGAGTAGAATAGAGTAGAGTAGAGTAGAATGGGGTAGACTTGAGTAGATTAGAGTATAATAGAAGAGAGTTGAGTAGAGTAGAGTAGAGTAGAGGAGGGGAGTGGAGAGGAGAGGAGAGGTGAGGAGAGGAAAGGAGTGTAGAGCAGAGTAAAGTAGACCAGAGTAGAGTAGAGTAGAACAAAGTAGAGATAAGTAGAGAAGAGTAGAGTATAGTAGAGCAAGGTAGAGTAGATCAGAGTAGAACAAAGAAGAGAATAATAGAGTAGAGGAGACCAGAGTAGAGTAAAGAAAATTACAACAAAGTAGAGTACAATAGAACAGAGTAGAGTAGATAAGACTAGAGTAGAGCAGAGTATAGTAGACTAGAGTAGAGTAGAGTAGAGCAGGGTTAGGACAAGCTATGCTAGAGTATAGTAGGGTAGAGTAGAGTAGAGTTGAGTTGAGTAAAGCTGAGCAGATTAGAGCAAAGAAGAGTAGACCAGAGCATAACAGAGCAGAGTTGAGTAGAACAAAGCATAGCATTACTTAGTTAAGCTAAGGTAGGCTAGCCTAGGCTAGTGTAGAGTAGAATAGAGTATAATAGAGTAGAGTAGAGTTAGGTTATGTTAGGCTAGGCTATGCTAAGTTAGAGTAGAGTAGAGTTTAGTAGTGTATGTTAGAGTAGAGTAAAGTAGAGTAGAGCTAAGTTAGGCTATGATAGGCTTGGCGAGGCTAAGGAAGGCTTGGCTATGCTATAGGCTAGGCTGGAGTATAGTAGAGTAGAGTGAAGTAAAGCAGAGTAGGGCTAGGTTAGGCTAGGCTAAATGAGGCTAGAGTCGAGTTGAGTCAAGTAGAGTACACTAGAGTAGAGTAGAGCAAAGCAGAGTAAAGAAGAAGTAGAGTAGAGCAAAGTGGAGTAGAGCAAAGTAGAGCAGAGTATATTAGAGAAGAAAAAATCATAGTAGAGTAGAGTAGGGTAGAAAGAATAGAGCAAAGCCAGGTTAGGTTAGGCTTGGCATGGCTAGGCTAAGCTAGGCTTGAATAGAGTAGAGTACCGTAGAGTGGAGTGGAGTAGAGTACAGTAGAGAAAAGTAGAATAGAGCAAAGTAGAGTAGAGTAAAGCAGAGCAGAGCAGAGTAGTATAGTGCAGAGCAAAGTAGAGCAAAGCTATGTTAGGCTAGGCTAAGCTTTGTTAGGCTCAGCTAGGCTAGAGTAGAGTAGAGTATAGTAAAGTAGAGTAGACTAGAGTAAAGTAGAGGACAACAAAGCTTGGTTTGGGTAGGGTAAGTTAGGTTAGAGTAGAGTAGAGCAGAGTGGAGTAAGGTAGAATAAAGTAAAGTAGGGTAGAGCTTGCTTATGATAGGTTAAGCTAGGGAAGGCTAGACTAAGCTTGTGTACAGAAGAGTTGAGTATAGTAGAGTTGAGCTGAGTAGAGTAGAGTAAGGTTAGGGTAGGCTAGGCTAGAGTAGAGTAGAGTAAAGCAAAGTAGAGTATAGTAGAGTAGACCAAAATAAAGAAAAGTAGAGCAATGTAAAGCTTGGTTAGGCTAGGTAAAGCAAGGCTAGAGTAGACCAGAGTAGAGCAAAGTAAAGTGGAGTAGAGTAGAAAAGAGCAAGGTTTGGCAAGCATAGCATTGGTTAAGCTAGCTAGGGTAAGCTATGCTAAGCTAAGTTAGGCTAGAGTAGAGTAGAGTGGAGTGGAGCACAGTTAAGTTAAGTTAGCCTAGGCTAGAGCACAATAGAGCAGAGCAGAGTAGAGTAGAGTGGAGTAGAATAAGGTAGAGTAGAGTAGATTAGAGAAGAGTAGAGTAGTGCAGAGTACAGCTGAGTAGAGTAAGGTTAGGCTAAGCTAGGCTAGGATATGTAAAGCCAAGCTAGGTTAGGCTAAACTTGGCTGGAGTAGAGTAGACTAAAGCTAGGTTTGGTGAGGCTATGCTAGGCTAAGGTAGATTAGAGTAGAGTAGAGCTAGCAAAGGCTAAGTTAAGCTAAGCTAGGCTAGGTTTGGCTAAGTAAGACGAGGCAAGAGTAGAGTAAGGTAGAGTAGAGTATAGTAATGTAGAGAAGAATATAGTAGAGTAGAGCTTGGTTAGGCTTGGCAAGAATAGAGTAGAGTAGAATATAGTAGAGTGGAGAAGAGCAGAGAATAATAAAACAGAGCAAAGAAAAATTGAGAAGAGTAAAGTAGAGCAAAGCTGAGCTGAGTAGAGAAAAGAGAAATAGAGCATAGTAGAGTGAGATTAAGCTAAGCTTAGCTAGGTTAAGCTTGGTTAAGGTAAATAGTTATAAAGTAGAGTATATTAGAGTAGAGTAGAGTCAAGTAGGGCATAGTAAAGTAGAGTAGAGTAGAGTAGAGCTAGGTTAAGCTAGGCTAGGCTCGAGTAGAGCAGAGTAGAGTTGTGTAGAGCTTGGTTAGGTTAGGTTAAAATAGAGTAAATTTGAGAGAGTAGAGCAAAGTAGAGTAGAGAAGAGCTAAGCAGAGCATAGAAAATCATAATAGAATAGAGTAAAGTAGGAATAGGCTAAGCTATGCTAAGCTACGTTAGGTTAGGCTAGGGTCGAGTAGAGTTGAGTAGAGTAGAGTAGAGCTAAGTTAGCTTAGGATAGGTTAGGCTAGGCTTGTGCAGAGTAGTGTAGAGCAGAGTAGGGCAAAGCAAGGTAGAATAGGGTAGAGCAGAGTAGAATACAGTAGAGTAGAGCAAAGAAGAGTGTAGTAGAGCAAAACAGAGTAGAGTAGAGCAATGCAAGGTTAGAGTAGAAAGGATTATAGTAGAGTAGAGTTGAGTATAGTAGAGTAGAGTAAAGAGGAGTAGACTTGAGTAAAGTAGAGCTTGGTTAAGGTAGGCTAGACTAGGCTAGGCTAAACTAGAGTAGAGTAGAGTAGAGTAGAGTAGAGCTGAGAGGAGTAGAGTAGAGTAGAGTAGAGCAGAGTAGAGTAAAGTAGAGCAAAGCATTATAGAGTTGACTAGAGCAGAGTAGAGCAGAATAGAGCATAGCAGAGAAAAGAATAGTAAAGCAGAGCTTAGTAGATTAGATTTGAGAAAGAAAGTAAAGATAGGTTAGAGTAGAGTAGAGTAGAGTGTAGTAGAGTATGATAGAGTTGAGTTGAGTGGAGCTAGGCTTGTGTGAGCATGGTTGGGCTAGGCTAGGCTAGAGTTTATTGGAGTATAATAGAGTAGATAAGAGAGCATAGGAGAGCAAGACATTATGGGGTAGAGTAGAAAAGAGTAGAGCAGAGCAATGTTATGTTAGGCTAGGCTAGAGTAGAGTAGAGCAGAGCTAGGTTAAACTCAACTAGTCTAGGTTAGGTTGGAGTAGGGTAGAGTAGAGTAGAGGAGTGCAGAGCAAAGTAAACCTAAGCTGAGCAGAGTAGAGCAAAATATAGAAGAGAAAAGTATAGTTGAGTAGAGTAGAGTAGAGAAGAGCAACCAGAGCAAAGTTTAGTAGAGCAGAGTAAGGTTAGTTAGGCTAGGTCAGGCTAGGGTACAATAGAGTAGAGTAGAGTACAACTACGTTTGGCTTCCTTAGAGTAGAGTTGACTAGTGGTATGTTTGGCTTTGCTTGGTTAGGGTAGGTTAGCAAATGCTAAAGTAGAGTAGAGTAGACTAGAATAGAGTTGAGCTAGGTTAGGCTAGGCTAGTCTGGAGTGTAATAGAATAATGTAGAGTAGAGTAGAGCATAGTTGAATCGAGCAGAGCTATACACAGAAGAGCTGAGTAGAGTTAGGTTAGGCAAAGCAAAGCAAAGTAAAGTAGAGCAGAGTAAAGCACAGTAGAGTATAGTAGAGCTAGGTTAGGCTATGTTAGGCTATGTTAGGCTAGGATAAGTTAGGCTAGTATAGAGTCAAGTAGAGTAAAGTAGAGTTAGGTTAAGATAGGCTAGGCTTGGGTGGAGTGGTATAGAGTAGAGTATAGAAGAGTCGAGTAAAGAAGAGTATAGCAAAGTAGAGCTGAGTTGAGTAGAGCAAAGTAAGAGCATATCTGAGTTAAGTAGGCAGAGTACATTAGAGAAGACCAGAGCTAGGTCAGGCTAGGTGATGATAAAGCAGAGTAGAGTAAAGTGGAGATTGGTTATGCTAAGCTAAGTTATGCTAGCTAAAAAAAGGCTAAAGTAGAGTAGTATAGAGTAGAGTTTAGAGGAGTAGAGTAGAGTAAAGCAAAGTAGAGCATAATAGTGTGGAGCAAAGCTAAGTAAGGCAAGGCTAAGCTACGGTAGAGTAAAGTAGAGTAGAGCTTGTTAGGATTGGTAAAGCTTGCCTAGGTTTGAGTAAAGCAAAGTAGAGTAGAGTAGAGTAGAGCCAAGTTAGGTTAGGGTAGCCTAGGAAAGGCATGGTTAGGTTAGGCTAGTCTATGCAAGAGTAGAGTCGAGTAGAGTAAAGCAGAGCTAGGTCAGGCTAGGCTATGTTAGGCCAAGCTAGAGTATAATAGAGTAAAGTAGAGTATAATAGTGTAAAGTAGACAAGAGTAGAGCTGAGTAGAGCAGAGTAAAGTAGAGTATAATAGAGTAAAGTAGAGTAGAGTAGAGCTAGGTTAGGCAAGGATAGGCTAGGGTAAGCTTGGCTAGGCTAGATTAGGGTATTGGAGAGTACAATAGAGTAGCGTAGAGTAGAGCTAGGTCATACTAGGCTAGGCTAGAGTATGTTAGAGTATAGTAGAGTAGAATAGAGTAGAGCAGAGCAGAGTAGAGTAGAGCATAGTAGAGCTAGGTTAGCTAAGCTAGGTTAGGCTAAACTTGGCTAGCCTAGAGTAAAGTAGAGTACGATAAAGTAGAGTGGAGTAGAGCAAGGTAGGCTAGGTTATTCTAGGCTAGGCCATGTTAGAGTATAGTATAATAGAGTTGAGTTTAGTAGATTAGAGTAGGGTAGAGTAAAGTAGAGTAGAGCTAAGTTAGGCAAGGCTAGAGTAAGTTAGGCTAGGCTAGAGTATTATAATGAAGAATATAATAGAGTAGATAAGAGATGAGTAGAGTAGAGCAGAGTAGAGTAGAGGAGAGTGGAGTAGAGTAGAGAAGACGAGAGGAGAGGAAAGGAGAGGAGAGGAGAGAGGAGTAGAGTAGAGCTGAGCTGAATAGAGCATTGCAGAGTAGAGTAGAGCAGAGTAGTCTAGAGTAGAGTAGAACTGATTATAATAAAGCATAGTAGAGCAAACAAGAGCAGAGCAAAGAAGAGCACAATTGAGTAGAGGAAAGAAAAATAGAGTAGTGAAATGTAGAGCAGAGTAGGGTAGAGTTGAGCAGAGTAGTGTAGATTAAGGTTAGGCTAGGCTAGGCTGGAGTTGAGTATAGTAGAGTAGTGCAAGGATAGGTTAAGCTAGGCAAGAGTATAGTAGAGTAGAGTATAGTAGAGTAGAGCAGAGCAGAGTAGAGTAGAATAGAGAAAGAGCATAATAAAGTAGAACATTGCAAAATGAAGTAGAGAAGAGCAGAGTAGAGGTGACCTGAGCAGAGCTAGGTTAGGCTAGGCTACTATCGAGTAGAGTAGAATAGAGTAGAGTATTAGAGAGTAGAGTTGAGCTAGGTTAACGTAGAAAAGGCTAGGTTAACTTAGAGTAGAGAAAAGTAGAGTAGAGCGAGGTTACATTAGGCTATGCTAGGCTAGGGTTGGCTTTACTACAGTAAGCTAGGCTAGAGTAGAGTAGAGTTGAGTAGAGTAGAGTCGAGTAGAGTAGACTAGAGTAGGGTATAGTAGAGCAGAGTTAGGTTTGGCTAGGCTAAGCTAGGCTAGGATAGGTTAGAGTAGAGTAGAGTAGAGTATAGTAGAGTATAGTAGAGTATAGTAGAGTATAGTATGGTAGAGTAGAGTGGAGTGAAGTTAGGTTAGGCTTGGCTAGGCTAGGTAGGCTATGTTAGGCTTGGCTATATTAGAGTATAGTAGATATAATAGAGTTGAGTAGAGTTGAGTAGAGCGAGGTTAGGATAAGTTGGCCTAGGCAAGGCTAAAGTAGAGTAGGGTAGAGTAGAGCAGAGCATAGCAAAGGAAAGAAGAGAACAACAAAGCAAAGTGGAGAAGAGTAGAGTAGGGCAAAGTAGAGTAGAGAAGAGTAGATTAGAGCAAAGTAGAGTAGATTCGAGCAAAGCTAGGTTTGTAGGGCTGGGCTAGGTTGGAGTATAGAAGTGTAGATTAGAGTAGACTAGACTAGAGTAGAGTTAGGTTAGGCTAGGCTAGTTTTGAGTAAGGTAGAGTAGAGTAGAGTAGAGTAAGGTAGAGCTAGGTTAGGTTGGGCTAGCTAGATTAGGATTGGCTAGGCTAAGATGGAGTAGAGTAGAGTAGACAAGACTATACTAGACTAGAGTAAAGCTTGGTTAGGTTAGGCTAGAGTATTATAGAGTAGGGTAGAGTAGAGTAGAGTAGAGCAGAGCACAGCTAAGTTGGTACAACAGAGTAGGGCAAAGCAGAGTAGAGCATACAAAAGCAGAGCATGGGAATGTAGAGCATTATAGAGTCTTGTAGAACAAAGCAAAGCTCAGTTAGGTTTGGCTAGGCTTGGCTAGGCAAGGCTGTGCAAGGCTAGAGAAGGGTAGATTTGAGTAAAGTAAGGTTAGGTAAGGGTAGCTTAACAATTGTTAGAGTAAAGTAGAGTAGAGTAAAGTAGAGTCGAGTAGAGTATAGTAGAGTAGAGTAGAGCTAAGTTAGGCTAGGCTAAGCTAGACTAAGCTAGGTTTGGTTAGGCTAGGCAAGAATAGAGTAGAGTGGAGTATGGTCGAGTAGAGTAGAGTAGAGTGGAGTAGAGCTTTATTAGGTGAGGCTAGGCTTGAGTAGAGTTTAGAAGAGTAGAGTAGAGTAGAGCAAAATGGAAAAGATCAGAGCAGAGTATAGTAAAACAGAGAAGAGCAGAGTATCATAGAGTAGAGTAGAGCTGTACAGAGCAGAGAAGACCCAAGTAGAGTTGAGCAGAGAAGAGTAGAACATAGTAGAGTAGAGCAGAGTAGTGTAGAGCTAGTTAGGCCAAGCTAGGCTAGGCTAAGCTAAGCTAGGTTCGAGTAGAGTAGAGTAAGAGTATAGTAGAGTAATGTTTGTTAGGCTTGGCTAAGCTAGGCTAGGCTATGCCAAGTTAGGGTAGGCTAGGCCAGGTTAGAGTAGAGCAGAGTAGAGCTAGGTAAAGCAGGGTAGAGTAGATCTATATTAAGTTAGGCTTTGTTAGGATAAGCTAGGCTAGGCTATAGTATAATAGAGTAGAGTAGAGCCAAAGTAGAGCAGAGTAGAGCAGAGAAGAGTATAGTAATGTTGAGTAGAGTAGAGCTAAGTTAGGGTAGGCTAGGTTAGACTAAGCTAGAGTAGAGTAGAGTAGAGAAGAGTAAAGTAGAGTAGAGTAGAGTAGAGCTAAGCTAGGTTAGGTTAGACTAAGAAAGATTAAAGTAGAATAGAGTACAATAGAACCAAGCAGAGTAGAGTAGACTAGAGCAAAGTAGAGTAGAGTAGAGTAGAGTGAAGTAGAGTGGGGTAGAGCAGAGGAGAGTAGAGAAGAGAAGAGCAAAGAACATCATATTAGAGTAGAGTAGAGCATAGCTAGGTTAGGCTAAGCAAGGGTAGAGTAGAGTAGATTAGAGTATAGTTAGGTTAGGTTGCTCTATGCTTGGTTACTTTGAGTAGAGTAGAGTAGTGTAAAGTAGAGTAGAGCAGAGTAGAGGTAAGCTCGGTTAGGCTAGGCTAGAGTAGAGTAAAGTAGAGCTAGCTTGGACTATACTAGGATAGGTGTGGTTAAAGTAGAGCAGAGTAGAGTATAATAGAGGAAAGCAGCTAGGTTATGCTTGGCTAAAGTAGAGTAGCATAGAGTAGATTAGAGAAGAGTAGAGCATAACAAGATAAAGGAGAGCAGAGTAGAGGCACAACAGAGTGGAGTAGAGTGAAGTGGAGCAAAGTAAAGAAAAGCAACATAGAGTAGAGTAGAGCAGAGTAGGCAGAGAAAAGCAAAGAAGAGGTATGTTAAGCATTGCTCGACTAGGCTAGGTTATGCTGGGGTGAGCTAATCTAGAGTAGAGTAGAGTTGAGATATGTTAGGCTAGACAAGGCTAGGCTACGTTAAAGTAGAGTGGAGTAAAGTAGAGTAGAGTAGAGCAGAGTAGAGTAAAGTATAGTAGTATAGAGTAGAGTAGAGTAGAGTAGAGTAGAAAAGAGCAGAGCAAAGAAGACTAGAGCAGAGTAGAGTAAAGAAGAGCAGAGCAAAGATGAGTAGAGCAAAGCTAGGTTAGGTTAGGCTAATTGAGGCTAGAGTAAAGTACAATAGAGCTAGGTTAGGTTAGGCTAGGCTAGAGTATTGAATGGCAGAGTAGAGTAGAGCAGTGTAGAGCCAGGTTAGCCTAAGCTAGTCTAGGCTAAGTTAGGATAGAGTATAGTAGAATATAATAGATTAGAGTAGAGTAAAGTAAAGTAGAGTAGAGCTAGGTTAGGCTAGGCATTGTTAGGCTTGGCTTGGCTAGAGTAGGCTACGATAGGCATGACTAGGATAGAGTAGAGTAGAATAGAGTACAATAGGGTTGAGTAAAGTAGAGCAGAGTAAAGCTAGGGAAGGCTAGGCTAGGCTAAACTATGTTAGAGTATAATACAGTTAAGTAGAGTAGAGTAGAGTAGAGTAGAGTAGAGAAGAGTAGAGTAGAGTAGAGCATAGTAGAGTAGAGTAGAGTAGAAAAGAATAGAGTAGAGTATAGAGGAGTAGAGTAGAGTAGAGTAGAGTAGAGTAGAGCAGAGAAGTGTAGAGTAGAGCTAGGTTAAGCAAAGCTAGGCTAGGCTAGGTTAGAGTAAAGTAGAGTAGAGTAGAGTAGAGTAGAGTAGAGTAGAGTAAGGTAGAGTAGAGTAGAGTAGAGTAAAGTAGAGCAAGAATAAGCTCGATTAGGTTAGGCAAGGCAAGGCTAGGCTAGGTAAGAGTGGAGTCGAGTAGAGTAAAGTAGATTATAGTAGTGCTAGGTTAGGCTAGGCTAGGTTATAGTTCAACATAGCAGAGTAGAGTAAAGTAGAGCAAAGAAGAGCAGAGTTGAGTAGAGTAGAGTAGAGTAGAGCTAGGTTAGGCTAGGCTTGAGTAGAGTAGAATAGAGTAAAGTAGAATTAGGCTAGGCTAAGTTAGAGTAGAGTAAAATAAAATGTTGTAGATTACAGTAGAGTACAGTAGAGTAGAGTAAAGTGGTGTAGATCTAGGTTAGGCTAAGCTAGGTTAGAGTATAGTAAAGTAGAGTAGAGTAAAACAGAGTAGAGCTAGGTTAGGCTAAGCTAGCCTAGGGCAAGTTTGAGTAGAGTAGAGTAGAATATAGTAGATTAGAGTAGAGTTTAGTAAAGTAAAGTAGTGTAGAGCTAGGTTATGCTAGGCATGGTTAGGTTAAGCTTAGCTAGAGTAGGCTAGGCTAGGCAAGGATAGGCTAGAGTAGAGTAAAGTTAAGTAGAGTTGAGCAGGGTCGAGTAGAGTAGAGCAGAGTAGTGTAGAGCTAGGTTGGGCAAGGCTAAACTATGCTATAGTAAAGTAGAGTTGAGTTGAGTAGAGTAGAAAGAGCATAATAGAGTAAAATAGAGTAGAGTAGAGCAAAGTAGAGTAGAGCAGAAAAGAGTAGAGTAGAGAAGAGTAAAGTAGAGTAGAGAAAATTAGAGTACTATAGAGTAGAGAAGAGAAGAGTGGAGTAGAGCTAGGTTAGGCAATGCTAGGCTGAGCTATGTTAGAGTAAAGTTGAGTATAGTAGAGTAGAGTTGAATAGAGTAGAATATTGTAGAGTCGGGTAGAGTAGACAAGAGTAGAGCAAGATTAGGCTAGGTTAGGTTAGGCTAGGCTTGGCAAGAATGGAGTTGAGTAGAGTAGAGTATAGTAATGTTAGGTTAGGTAATGCTAGGCTAGAGTATATTATAGCAGAGTAGAGTAGAATATAGCAAAGTAGGGCAGAGTTGAGTGGAGTAGAGTAGAGCAAAGTAAAGCAAAGCAGAGTCGAGCAGAGTATAGTAGAGCTAGGTTAGGCTAGGATTGCCTAGGCTAGAGAAGAGTAAAGTAAAGTAGAACTAGGTTAGGCTAGGCTAGGCTAAGTTAGAGGAGGGTGGAATAAAATATAGTAGATTAGAGTATAGTAGAGTAATGTAGAGTAGAGCTAGGTTAGGCAAGGTTAAGCTAGAAAAGGCTAGGCTAGAGTAGATTAGAGTAGAGTAGACTAGAGTAGAGTAAAGCAGAGTAGAGTGGAGCTAGGTTAGGCTAAACAATGCTGGAGAAGTGTAGAGTAGGATAGAGTAGAGTAAAGTAGTGTTGTGTAGAGTAGAGTATAGTAGAGCAAAGCATAGTTGAGTAGAGAAGAGTAGAGTAGAGCAAAGTAGAGTAAAATAGAGCAAAGTAGAGTAGAGCAGAGCATAGTAGAGTAGAGTAGAGAAGAGTAGAGTTGGGTTAAGCTGAGTAGAGTAGAGCTAAGTTAAGCAAGGCTATGCTAGGCTAGGTTAAAGTAGAGTAGAGTAGACTAGGGTATTGTATAGTAGAGCTCGGTTAGGCTAGGCTATGCTAGAGTATAATAGAGTTGATTGAAGAAGAGAAGGGCAGAGTAGAGCAGAGAAGAGTAGAGCAGAGTAGAGTAGAGTAGAGTAGAGTAGAGTTAGATTAGATGAGGCTAGGCAAGAGTTGAGTGGAGTAGAGTAGAGTAGAGCATGGTTATGCTAGACTATGCTATGAAAACTTGTAGATCAGAGTAGAGTAAAGTAGAGTAGAGCTATGTTAGGCTAGGCTACGTTATGCTAAACAAGGCTATAGTAGTGTATGCTAGAGTAGGGCAGAGTAGAGTAGTGCAGAGTAAAGTAGGGAAGAGTAAAGTAGGGAAGAACAGAGTAGAGTAGAGTAGAGAAGAGCAATGAAAAGTAGAGCAGAGCAGATCAGAATAGAGCAAACCAGAGAAAAGCAGAGAAGAGCAGAGCTAGGTTAGGCTATGTTAGGCTATGCTTGAGTAGAGTAAAGTAGAGTAGATTAGAGGTAGGTTGGGCTAGGCTAGCTTGTAGTAGAGTAGGGTAAAGTATAGTAGAGCTAAGTTAGGCTAAGCTAGGTTAGGCTATGCTAGGGTAGGCTAGGCAAGGCTAGGCTAGGCTAAAGTTAAGTAGAGTAGCATAGAGTCGACTAGTGAAAAGTCGAGTAGAGTAGAGTAGTTTAAAGTAGAGCTAAGTTAGGCATGGTGAGGTAAGGCTATGCTAGAGTGGATTAGGGTGGAGTAGAGTAGAGTAGTGGAGTACAGAGTCGAGTAGAGCAGTGTAGAGTAGAGAAGAGCAAAGCACAGTAGGGAAGAGTAGAGCAAAGTAGAGTAGAGCAGAGTAGAGTAGAGAAGAATTAGGTTTGGTTAGGCTAGGCAAGGCTAGGTTAGAGTAGAATAGAGTAGAGATAGGTTAGGTTAAGCTATCAAGGCAAGGTTAGAATAAATTAGAGAATAATAGAGTAGGGTAAAGTTAAGTTTAGAAGTGCAGAGTAGAGTATAGTAAACTATAATAGAGCATAGTAGAGTAGTGCTAGATTAGGATAGGCTACTCTAAGGAAGTTTAGGCTATAATAAGGTAGAGCTAAGTTAGGTTAGGCTAGGCTAGGCTTGGTTATAATAAAGTAATGTAGAGTAGAGTAGAGTAGAGAAGGGTAGGGTTGTGTATAGTAGAGTAGAGTAGAAGAAAGTTAGGCATGACTAAGCTAGGCCAATTTAAGCTAGGATACGCAAGGCTAGGCAAGGTTAGAGCAGAGTAGAGTAGTGTTAAGTAGAGTAGAGTTGAGTAGGGCTAGATAATTCTTTGCTAGGCTAGACTAGGCAAGGGTATAATAGAGTAGAGTAGAGTAGAGCATAATAGAGAAGAGCAGAGTAGAGAATAACATAGTAGTAGAGAAAGGTAATGTATAGTAGAGCTAAGTTAGACTGGGTTAGGCTAGGCTAGGCTAAGATAGGCTAGAGTAGAGTAGAGTAAATTAGAGTAGAGTATAGAAGAGTAGAGTAGAGTTGATTATAGTAGAGTAAAGCTGGGTAAGGCTAGGCTAGGCTTGGTTAGGCTAGGATAGGGTAGAGAAGAGTAAAGTTGAGTAGTATGAAGGTAAGTTAGGCATGGCTATTATAGAGTAGAATAAAATGGAGTATAATAGAGTAAGGCTAGGCAAGACTTGGTGAGATTAGGAAAAGTTATGCTAGAGTATAGTAGAGTAGAGTAAGGTAGAGTAGAGCATAGTATGATTGGGTTAAGTGTGGTTAGGTTAGACTAAGCTAGGTTAGGATAGGCAAAGTTGGCTAAAGGTAGAGTAGAGTAGAGTAGCATAGAGCTAAGAAAGGCTTAGCTAGGTTAGACTTAAATAAAATAGAGTAAAGTTGAGTAGAGTAAGGTTAGACTAGGTTAGGCAAGGTTAGGTTAGGTTAGGTTAGTATAGGCTAGGCTAAGTTAGAGTAGAGTAGAATTGAGGGTGATAAAGTAAAACAACATAATAAGGCTAGGCTTATTTAAGCTAGAGTGGAGTAGAGCAGAGTAGTGGAGCATAGAGCTAAGTTAGGTTTAGCTAGGCTAGAGTAGAATAAAATAGACTAGAGTGTAGTAGAGTAGAGTAGAGTAGAGAAAGGCTAGGCTAAGCTAGGAGAGGTTAGGTTATGTTAGGTTAGGCTAAGCTAGGCTAGGCTAGGTTAGATAGTTTAAGCTTGGCTAAGCTAGGCTAGACTAGGTTAGGCTAGGCAAAGCAAGAGTAGACTAGAGTAGAGTAGAGTAAAGTAAGGTAAAGTATAGTGGATTAGAGAAGAGTAGAGTATAGTATAATAAGAATTGTTAAGGCTATGTTAGGCTAGGATAGGCTAAGTTAGAGTAGAGTAGAGTAGAGTAGCATAAAGCTTAGTTAGGCTTAGCTAAGCTAAAGTAGAATAAAATAAGGTAGAGTAGAGTAGAGGAAGTCTTGGCTAGGATAGGTGAGGTTAGGTTAGGTTATGCTAAGCTAAGCTAGGGTAGGGTAGGGTAGGGTAAAGCAGAGTAGAGTAGAGTATACTATAGTAGAGTAGAGAAGAGTATAATAGACTAAAGTAAAGCAGAGTAGAGCATAGCAAAGAAGAGAAAAACATAGCTAAGCAAAAGTAGAATAGAATAGAGCTGAGCAGAGTAAAGCACAGCAGAGTAGAGCAGAGTAGTGTTGAGCAGTGTAGTGTATAGCAAAACAGAGTAGAGATGAGTAGAGTAGAGTTGAGCTGAGTATAATATAGTTGAGTAGTGCAAAGTTGAGTAGAGCCTTGGTGAGCTTAGGTAAGGCTAAGCTAAGATAAAGTAGAGCATAAACATAATAGAGTAGAGCAAAGCTGAGTGAGGTTAGGCTAGTTTAGGAAAGGCTAAGCTACTCTTCACTAGGTTATGCTAAGCTATGCTAAAGTAGAAAAGAGTAAAGAAGAGTAGAGTAGAGCTAGGCTAGGCTAGGTTATAGTAAAGTAGAGTAGAGTGGAGCAAAGTATAGTGAGGTTAGACTCGGCTAGGCTTGGTAAGGCAAAGCTAGGCTAGGCTAGAGTAGAGTAGAGTAGAGAAGAATGGAGTAAAGAAGTATAGAGTACTACCAAGTTATTCTAGGTTAGGCTAGAGTGTAGTAGAGAAGAGTAGAACAGAGTAGAGTATAGTAAAGTAGAGTAGAGTAGAGTATTACAGAGTAGGGCTAAGCAGAGTTAGGTTAAGCTATGCTAGGCTAGGCTAGGTAAGGTTACGATAGGCTAGGCCAACCTAGGCTAGAGTAGATTAGGGTAGAGTAAAGCTTGGTTAGGTTAGGGTTAGTTAGAATAGAGTAGAGTAAACTAGAGTACAGAAGAGTAGAGTAGAGTAGCATAGAGAAGAGCAAGGTTATGCTAGGCTAAGGAAGGCTAGGCTCTGCTAGGCTAGGCTAAAGAAAAGTAGAGTAGAGCAGAGCTCGGTTAGGCTAGGTTAGGGTAGAGTAGAATAGAGCAAGAAGAGTAGAGTAGAGCTGAGTAGAACAAGGCAAAGAATAATAAAGTAGAGTAGAGTAGAGAAGCACAGAGTTAAGTGAAGCAGAGTAGAGAAGAGTATAGCTAGGTTAGGCTAAGCTAGGTGAGGTTAAACAAGGTTATAGTAGTGTAGAGTAGAGTAGTGGAGAGTAGAGTATAGTATAGTATAGTAGAGTAGAGTAGAGTTTTGTAGAGTATAGTAGAGCTAGTTTAGGCTAGTCTAAGATAGGTTAAGCTAGCTTGAGTGAAGTATAGTAGAGCTAGGTTAAGTTAGGCTAAGCCAGGCTAGACATTACTAAAGTAGAGTTGAGTAGAGCAGAGCAGAACGGAGCAAAGCAGAGCAAAGTAGATCAGAGTAGAGCAAAGCATAGCAAAGTAGAGTAGAGTACAACAGAGCAGAGTAGAGCTAAGTTAGGTTAGGATAGGCTAGGCTAGCTAGGTTAGGCTAGGCAAGAATCAAGTAGAGTATATTGGAGTAGAGTAGAGTAGAGCAAGGTTATGTTAGGCTAGCTTAGGCTAGAGTAGAGTAGAGTGTAGCATAAAAGCATAGAGTAGATTAGAGTAGAGTAGAGCAGTGTAGAGTAGGCTAGAGTAGAGCAGAGTAGAGTAGAGTAGAGCTATGCAGAGCAGAGTAGAGTAGTACAGAGTAAAGTAGAGTAAAGTATAGCTTGGTTAGGCTAGGCTTGCTATATAGAGTATAGTATATTAGAGTAGAGTAGAATAAAGTTGTCTAAAGTAGAGTATAGCTGAGAAGATTAGAGTACAGTAGAGTAGAGTGGTGTAGAGTAGAGTTGAATAAGGTAGAGGAGAGCAGAAGAGAGCATAGCAGAGCTAAGTAGAGAAGAATAAAGTATAGTAGAAGAGCAAAGTAGAGTAAAGTAGAATAAAGAGCACAATGTAAAGTAAAGTAGAGTAGAGTAGAGAGGAACAATGTAGACCTAAGCTAGGTTTGGCTAGGCTAAGCTTGACTAGGCTGTTCTAGGTTAGAGTAGAGTAGAGTAGAGGAGAGTAGAGTAGTGTAAAGTAGTGTAGAGTAGAGTAGAATAATGTAGAGCTTTGTTAGGGTAGGCTAGGTAAAGTAGAGTAGAGTTGTGTAAAGTAGAGTATAGTAGATTAGAGTAGAATAGAGTAAAATATAATATAGAGTAGAGTAGATTAGAGCAGAATGGAGTAGAGTGGAGTACAATAGAGGAGAGAAGAGGAGAGGAGAGTAGAGGAGAGGAGAGAAGATAAGAATAGCACTGAGTAGAGTAGAGCAGAGTAGAATAGAGTAGAGTAGAGTAGAGCAAAATAGTTTTGAGTAGAGTAGAGTAATGTAAATCTGAGTAGAGTAAAGAATAGTAGAGTAGAGGAAAGCATAGTAGAATAGAGTAAGGCTAAGTTAGGCTCGATTTGGTTTGGCTAGGTTACATTAGAGCAGAATAGAGTAAGTTAGAGTAGAGTGTAGTAGAGTATAAAAGAACTAGGTTAGGTTAGGCTAGTTAGAGTAGAGTAGAGTAGTGTAAAGTGGAGTAGAGTAGAGTGGAGTACATAAAGTAGAGCAGTGTAGAGTAGAGTAAGGTTTGGTTGGGCAAACCTAGGCTATGGTAGGCTAATACAAGGCTAGTGTAGAGTAGAATAGATTGAGTAGAGTATAATGGTGTAGAGTAAAGTAGAGAAGAGCAAGGTTAGGTTAGGTTAAGCCAGAGTATAGTAGAATATAGTAGAGTAGAGTAGAGAAGAGTCAGGAAGAGTAGAGTATAGCAGAGTAGAGTTGAGCAGAGTCGAGCAGACTTAGGTTAGGCTAGGCAAGGCAAAGCTAGGCTAGGGCAGAGTATAGTAGAGTAGAGTAGAGTAGAGCTTGGTTAGGAAAGGCTATGTTAGGCTAGAGTAGAGTATAGTAGAGTAGATTAGAGTAAAGTAGAGTAGAGAAGAGTAGAATAAAGTCGAGTAGAGTAGAGTAGATTAAAGGCTAGGCTAAGTTAACATTAAGTAGAGTAGTGTAACGAAGAATAAATTAGAGTAGTGTATAATGGAGTAGAGTTAAGAGTATTTCTTTGCTAGTTAGGCTAGGCAAAAGTAGAGTAAAGTTAGGTTACACTAGGGTAGGCTAGACAGGGTTAGATTTGGCCAAGCTAGAGTAGAGTAGCATAGAGTAAAGCTAAGTCAGGTTAGGCTAGGCTAGAGTAGAGTAGAATAGAGTAGAAAAGAGTAGAGTAGTGCAAAGTAAAGCATAACATGGCAGAGTAGAGCTAGGTTAAGCTAAGCTAGGCTAGAGTAGAGTAAAGTAAAGAAGAGTTAGGTTAAGGAAGGCTAAGCATGCCAAGGTTAGAGTAGAGTAGAGTAGAATAGAGTATATTATAGTAGAGTAGAGTAGAGTAGAGTGATTAGGGATTAAAGATTTGTAAAACTTTGTTAGGCTAAGATAGGTTATGCTAGGCTAGAATAGGCTATAGTAGAGCAGAGTAGAGTAGAGTAGAGAAGAGTAAAATAGAGTAGAGTAAGATGGAGCTAATGAGTCTAGGTTAGATAAGGCCAAGCAAGGGTAGAGTAGAGTAGTGTAAGGTAGAGTAGAGTAAAACAGTATAGAATAGAGTAGAGAGAGCAGAGTAGAGTAGTGAAGAGCAGAGCATAGTAGAGCTAAGTTAAGCTAAGTTGGAATTGGTAAGGTTGGGCTAGGCTAGGCTAGGTTAAGGTTAGGATAGCTAGAGTAGAGTAGAGCAAAGTTAGGTTAGCCTAGGCTAAATTAGAGTAATGTAGAGTAGAATAGACTATAGTAGAGTAGAGTAGAGTAATGTAGACCTAGGTTAGGCTTGGCTAAGCTAGGTTAGAGTAGAGTATAGTAGAGTACATCAGAGTAGAGTGGAGTAGGGTAGAGTTATATTGGGCAAGGCTAGGCTTCGCTTGGCAAGCATAGGATAGGCTAGGCTAGGCTAAAGTAGATTAGAGTATAGTATAGTGGAGCAGAGTAGAGCTTGGTTCGACTAGGGTAGGCTAGGCTAGAGTAGAGTAGAGTATAGTAGAGCAGTATAGAGCAGAGTAGAGAACGATTGAGTAGGGCAGTGAATAGTAGAGTAGAGAAGAGTAGAGCATAACAGAGTAGAGCTAAGGAGAGCAGAGTAGAACTAGATTAGGCTAAACTAAGCTTGGTTAGAGTAGAGTAGAGTAGAGTATAATAGAGTAGAGTTTAGTAAAGTAGAGCTAGGTTAGGCTTGGCTAGGTAGGGGTAGGCTAGGTTAGGCCAGGATAGGCATGAGTAGAGTATAGTAGAGTAGAGTAGAGGAGTACTAAGTAAGGTTATGGTAGGCTCGGCTTAGCTAATTTAGAGTAGATTAGAGTAGAGCAGAAAAGAGCAGTGTAAAAAGGAGTAGAACAATGCATAACAGACAGAGCATAGTAGAGTTAGGTTAGGCTAGGCTAGGCCGGGCCATGATAGGCTAGGCTAGACACAAGTAGAGTTGAGTAGAGTAGAGTATAGTAGAGTAGAGCTAGGTTAGGTTAGGCTAGGCTAGAGTAAAGTAGAGTAAAGCAAAGCATAGCAGAGTAGAGTAGAGCAGAGCACAGCAAAGCATAGTAGAGCAAAGCTTGTATAGCAGTAGAGTAGAGTAAAGCAGAGTTAGGTTAGGATATGTTAAGCTAGATCAGAGTAGAGTAAAGTAAGGTAAAGTAAAGTATAGCTTGGTTAGGCTAGGCTAAGTAAAGTTAAACTAAACGAGGCAAGAGTAGAGTGGAGTAGAGTATAGCAGGGTAGAGTAGTGCAAAGTAGAACAAAACAGAGTAGAGTAGAGTAGAGCAAAGTAAAGTAGAGTAGAACTGAGTTTGGCTAAGTTTTGTTAGGCTTGGCTAGGCTAGAGTAGAATAGTAGAATAGAGTATAGTAGAGTAGAAGAGAAAAGTAGGGCTAGAGTAGAGTAGAATAGAGCATAGTAGAGCACAACGGTGTAGAGTAAAGTTAAGCGGAGCAGAGCAGAGAAGAACAGAGTAAAGCTGAGCTAGGTTTGGCTAGGCTAAGCTAGAGTAGGCTAGGCTAAGTTAGAGTAGAGTAGAGTTGAGTAGAGTACTATAGAGTATTGTAGAGTAGAGTAGAGCTTGGTTAGGGTATGCTAGGCTAAGTTAGGCTAGAGTAGAGTAGAGTAGAGTAGAGTAAAGTAGAGTTGAGTAGAGCAAGAATAGGTTAGGCTAGGGTAGAGTAGAGTAGATTAGAATATAGTAGTATAGAGTAGAGTAGATTAGAATAGAATATAGTAGAGTGGAGTAGAATAGAATAGAGTAGAGTAGAAGGGAGGAGAGGAGAGGAGAGGACAAAAGAGTAGGGAAGAGGAGAGGAGAGAAGATAAGAGTAGAGCTGAACAGAGTAGAGCATAGTAGAACAAAATAGAGTAGAGTAGAGCAAAGTAGTGTAGAGCAAAGCAGAGTAGAGTACAACTGAGTAGAGTAAAGAATAGTAGAGCAGAGCAGAGGAAAGCAGAGTTGAGTAGAGTAGAGCAAGGTTAGGCTCGACTAGGCTAAGCTAGGTTACGTTATAGTAGAGTAGAGTATAGTAAGTTAGAGTAGAGTATAAGAGAGTATAAAATAGCTAGTTTAAGCTAGGCTAGTTAGATTACAGTAGAGTTGTGCAAAGTAGAGGAGAGTCGAGTGGAGTGGAGAGAGTAGAGTAGAGTAAAGTAAAGATAGGTTAGGTTGGGCTAAGCTAGGTTAGGCTAGGCTAGGGTAAGCTTATGCTAGGCTAGAGTAGAGTAGAATAGATTAGAATAAAGTATAGCAGAGCTGAGTAAAGTAGAGTAGATCAAGGTTAAGCTAGGCTAAACAAGGCTAGAGTAGAGTAGAGTAGAATAGAATAGAGTAGAACAGAGAATAGTAAGGAAGAGTATAGTAGACCAGTGTAGAGTATAGTAGAGTCAAGCATAGCTAAATTAGGCTAGGCTTGAGTGGAGTAGAGTAGAGTAGAGCTTGGTTAGGAAAGGATATGTTGGGTTAGAGTAAAGTAGAATTGAGTAATGTTGATTAGAGTAGAGTAGAGTAGAGTAGAATAGAATATAGTTGAGTTGAGTCGAGTAGCATAAAGGCAAGGCTAAAGTATTATTAAATAGAGTAGTGTAGAGAAGAATAAATTAGAGTAGAGTATAATGGAGTAGAGTAGAGGCTAGGCTAGAGAAAAGTATTATAAGATTAGGTTAGGGTAAGCTAGGGTACACAAGGCTAGAATAGGCTAGACTGAGTAGAGTAGAGTAGAGTAAAGTATAGTAGAGCTAGGTTAGGTTAGGCTAGGCTAGAGTAGAGTAGAATAGAGTAGAGTAGAGTAGAGTAGAGTAGAGCAGAGTAGAGCATAGTAGAGTAGAGAGCTAGGTTACGCTAAGCTAGGCTAGAGTTGAGTCGAGTAAAGTAGAGTTAAGTTAAACTAGACTAAGCTTGCTAAGGTTAGAGTAGAGTAGAGTTTAGTAGAGTATAGTAGAGTAGAGTAGTGGGATTAGGGATTCAGGATTAGTAAAGCTTGGTTAGACAAGGCTAGGCTTCGCTAGGTTTGGAAAGTCTAGGCTAGAGTAGAGCAGAGTAGAGTAGAGTAGAGTAGAGAAGAGTAAAGTAAAGTGGGGTGGAGGTAGTTATGTTAGGTTAGATAAGGCTAGGCTAGAGTAGAGTAGAGTAGAGTAGGGTAGAGTTGAGTAAAATAGTGTAGAGCAAAGTATAGTAGAGTAGAAAGAGTAGAGTAGAGTAGTGAAAAGCAGAGTAGAGTAGAGCAAAGTTAAGCTAAGCTGGGATAGGCAAGGTTGGGTTAGGCTAGGCTAGGCTAAGGCTAGGATAGGTTAGAGTAGAGTAGAGAAGAGGAGAGCAAGGTTAGGTGAGGCTAAGCTTGGCTAAGTTAGAGTAGAGTAGAATAGAATAGACTATAGTTGAGTAGAGTAGAGTAGAGTAGAGTAGAGTTGGGTCAGGTTAGGCTAGGCTAGGTTAGAATAAAGTATAGTTGAGTAGAGTAGAGTGTAGTAGAGTAGAGCTAAGTTTGGTTAGGCAAAGCTATGCTTGGCTAGCATAGGATAGGCAAGGCTAGGCTAGAGTAGATTATAATAGAGTATAGTAGAGTAGAGTAGAGTAGAGTAGAGCTTGGTTCGACTAAGGTAGGCTAGGTTAGAGTATATTAGAGTAGAGCAGAGTAGTAAAGGGCAAAGTAAAGCAGAGCAGAGCAAAGTAGAGCAAAGCTAAGCAGAGTAAAGCAGAGTAGAGTAGTGCCAAGTTAGGCTAGGTTAGAGTAGAGTAGAGCATAAAAGAGTATAGTAGAGTAGTGTAGAGTTAGGTTAGGCTAGGCAAGGCTTGGATAGGCTAGTATGAGCAGAGTATAATACAGTAAAGTAGATTAGACCTAAGTTTGGTTAAGTTAGGGTAGGCTCGACTTGGCTAATTTGGACTGGAGTAAAGTAGAGCAAAACAGAGCAGTGCAGAGTAGAGTAGAACAATGTAGAGTAGAGTAGAGCATAATAGAGTTAGGTTTGTATAAGTGAGGTTATGCTAAGCTAGGCTAGGCTACGATAGGCTTTGTTAGAGTCAAGTAGAGTGGAGTAGAGTAGAGTAGAATGGAGTAGAGCTAGGTTAGGTTAGCCTAGGCTAGAGTAAAGTAGAGTATGGTAAGTAGAGTAGAGCATAGCAGAGCAGAGTAGAGTATAGTAGTGTAGAGCCTAGTAGAGCAGAGCATTCTAAAGAAGAGTAGAGTAGAGTAGAGCAGAGCTAGGTTAGGCTAGGCTAGACCAGAGTAGAGTAGAGTAAAGGAAAGTTTAGCTTGGTTAGGCTAGGCCAGGTAAAGTTAAGCTAAATGAGGCAAGAGTAGAGTAGACAAGAGTATAATAGGATAGATTAGAGCAAAGTAGAACAAAGTAGAGCAGGGTAGGGTACGATAGAGTAGAGCAGAGTAGAGTAAAGCTAAGCTAGTTAGGTTTTGCTTGCCTAGGCAAGCTAAAGTAGAGTAGTAGAGTACAATATAGTATAGTAGAGTAGAGCAAAGTTAGGCTAGGTTAGGTTAGGCAAAGCAAGGTTATAGTAGAGTGGAAAAGAGTTGAGTAAAGTAGAGAAGAGCAGAGCAAAGGAGAGCACTGTATAGCAGAGTAGAGTAGAGTAAAGATGAATAGAGTAGTATAGAGTAGAGAAGAATAGAGCAATGCAAAGTAAAGAATAAAAAAAGTATATTAGAGTAGAGAAGAGTAAAGAAGGGCAAAGTACAATAGAGCTAAGTTAAGCTAGGCTATGCTAGTGTTGAGTAGAGTAGTTCAGAGTAGAGCTGAGTAGTGTATAGTATAATATTTTAGAACTAGGATTTGCTAGGCTAGGCTTTGCTAAGTTAGAGTATAATAGAGTGGAGTAGAGTATAATAGAGTAAAGTAGAGTGGACTAGAGTTGAGTAGAGATGAGTAGAGTAGAGTAGAGCTAGGTTAGGTTAGGTTAGGCTAAGTTAGGCTAGGCTAGGCTAGGATAGGTTAGGCTTGGAAAGAATAGAGTAGAGTATAGTACATTAGTGTAGAGTAGACTAGAGTAAAGCAGAGCTAGGCTTGGCATGGGAAAGCTAGGCTTGGCTAGGCAAGGCTTAAGTGGAGTAGAGTTGGGTAGAGTAGAGCAGAGTAGTGAAGAATACAGATATGAAAAATAGTGTAGAGCTGAGTAGTGTAGAGAAGAGCCGAGCTAAGTAAGGTTAGCTAGGCTAGGTTAGGTTAGGCTAGGTATGCTAGGTTATAATAGAGTAGAGAAGAACAAAGTAGAGTAGAGCTAGGGTAATCTAGGCTAGTCTTGGCTAGAGTAGAGTAGAGTAAAGTAAAGTTAAGTTAGGTTAGGCTAGGCTTAAGTATAGAGTAGAGCAGAGTAGGGTAGGCAGAGTATTGTAGAGAAGAGAGGAGCAAAGCATAGCAGAGTAGAGTTGAGCAGAGTATGGCAGAACAAAGAATAGCAGAGTAGAGTACAACAGAGTAGAGTAGAGTAGAGCTGAGTGGAGTAGAGTAGACTACTCTACCCTGCTCTTCTATGCTTTGCTCTATTCTACTCTGATTTGGTCTACTCTACTTAGCTCTATTATACTTTACTTTGCTCTGGCATATCCTAGCTTAGCCTAGCTTAATTGATCTCTACTATGCTATACTCTACTCCACTCTACTATACTCTAGCCTAGCTTAGCATAGCATAGCCTAACCATGCTCTGCACTACTCTATTATACTCTACTCTACTCTACTAGACTCTACTCTACTCTATTACACTCTGTACTACCCTACTACACTCTAACCTAGCCTAGCCTAAACTAGCTCTACTCTACTCTACTCTAGCCTAGTCTAGCATAGCCAAGCCTGGCCTAGCCTAACCTAACAAAACTCTACTCTACTCTATTATGCTTTGCTTTACTCTACTCTACTTTCCTCTCCTATGCTTTGGTCAGTTCTTCTCTACTCTACTCTATTCTGATCTAACAGAGCTTAGCCTAACCTAGCCAAACCTAGCTCTACTCTTCTCTGCTCTACTCTACTCTGCTCTTCTTGCTTAGCTCTGCTCTACTCTTCTCTACTCTTTTTGCTCTACTCTATTATACTCTACTCAACTCTATTTTATCCTACTCTGCTCTACTATACTCTACACTACACTACTCTTTCCTATTATAGTCTACTCTACTAAAGCTTTGCCATGCCTAACCTAGCCTACCTTAGCCTAGCCTAGCCTAACCTAGCTCTATTCTACTTTACCCAACTCTACACTACTCAAACTTAATCTAGCCTAGCTTAGTATAACCTAACTCTACTCTACTCTACTCTACTTTACTCTATTCTACTCTACTCTACTCTAGCCTAACCTAGCTCTGCTCAACTTTATTTGGCTCTACTTTACTCTACTCTACTCCACTATGCTCCTCTTTACTTTACTCTTCACTACTCTAATATGCTCTATTCTACTTTATCCTAGCCTACCTTAACCTACATCTGCTCTTCTCTACTCCATTCTACTATACTCTTCTTTATTCTATACTAGCCTAGCATAACCTTGCCTTGCCTATAATTGCCTAGCATAGCCTAACCTAGCCTAGCCTTGCCTAACCTTGCTCTACTCTACTCTACTTTACACTACTCTACTCTACTCTACTCTACTCTACTCTACTCTAACCTGGCCTAGCCTAACCTAGCTCTACTCTGCTCTACTCTATTATGCTTTGATTTGCTCTACTATGGTCTTTTCTACATTGCTTTGCTCCATTCTACTTTGCTTTGCTCTGCTCTACTCTACTTAACTCTGCTCTACTATACTCTACTCTAACCTATGCTAACCTAACATAGCTCTACTACACTCTATTCTACTCTTCTCTATTATACTCTACTCTACTCTAAACTTTAGCTTAGAATAACATAGCCTATCCTAACCTAAAGCAGCTCTACTCTACTTTTACTTTACTCTACTCTAATCTACAATATTCTACTATACTCTACTAAAACTTTTCTTGGCCTAGCCTCACCTAGCTCTACTCTACTCTACTATGCTCTTACATAGCCTAGTCTAGCCAAACCTAACCTAGCTCCACTGTACTCTACTCTGCCCTACTTCATTCTACTCTGCTCTACTCTGCTCTATTTTGCTCTACTATGCTCTAGTATACTCTGCTCTATTGTACACTAGCTTAGTTAAGCCTTATCTAGCTTTACTCTACTCTACTCTACACTACTCTTATCTAGCCTAGCCTAACCTAGCCTAGCATAACCTAACCTAGCAAAGCCTAATCTAGCTCGACTCTACTATGCTCTTCTCTACTCTACTCTAATCTACCCTACTCTACTCTACTCTACTCTACCCTACTCTTCTCTACTCTACTCTACTTTAGTCTAGTCTACTCTATTATACTCAACTCTAGCCTAGCATAGCTTCACCTAGCTTAGCTTAGCATAACCTTGCTTTACTCCACTCTCGATTGCTTTCCTAAACTTGGCTTTGCTCGGCTTTGCTCTGCTTAGCCTAGCCTACCTTAGCCTTGCCTAGCCTAGCATTGCCCAACCTTGCTCTTCTCTGCTCTACTCTACTTTACTCTACTCTTTGCTGCTCTGCTCTACTCTACTCTGCCATACTCTGCTTTGCTCTACATTGCTCTGCTTTGTACTCTTTCTAATCCTAGCATAGCCTAGCCTAACCTAGCTCTCCTCTACTCTACTCTACTCCAATCTACTCCACTCTACTCTAGCCTAGAGTTGAAACTAGCTTAGCTTAGCTTAACCTCGCTTTACTTTACTCTAATATGCTTTACTCTGCTTTACTCTAATAGGCCATGCTTTACTCTACTCTAACCTTACCTAGCCTAGCCTAACCTAACCTTTCCTTGCTTAACCAAGCTTAGCCAAACCTAGCTCTACTATTCTCTACTCTATTCTACACTACTCCACTTTGCTTTGACCTGCTCTACTCTACTCTACCCTACTCTATTCTACTCTTCTTTACTCTTCTCTACTCTATACAAGCCTAGCCTAGCTTAGCTTAACATAGCCTAGCCTGGCCTAGCCTAGCCTAGTATAGCCATGCTAAACCTCGCTCTACTCTACTCTGCTCTTCTCTACTCAACTCTACTCCACTCTACTCTAGCCTATTATAACCTAGCCTAGCCTACCTTAGCCTACACTAGCCTAATCTAGTATAGCCTAACCTAGCTCTACTCTACTTTACTCAACTATATTATACTCCAACTTAGCCTAGCCTAGCATATCCTAACCATGCTCTTCTCTATTATAGTCTATTTATTCTTCTTTACTCTACTCTTGCCTAACCTAGCCTAGCCTAACCTTGCCAAACCTAGCACTACTCTGGTCTACTCAGCTCTTCTCTACATTACTCTTTTTTGCTATGCTATACTCTACTCTTCTCTACTATGTTATACTCTACTCTGCTCTACTCTACTCTACTCTACATTACTCTAACATACCCTACTTAACTATACTCTAACCTTGCCTAGTTTAACCTTTCTCTACTCTACTCTACTATACTCTAATCTACTCTACTTTGCTCTTGCCTAGCCTAACCTATCTCTACTCTACTCTTCAATACTTTGCTATGCTCTGTTATAATTTTCTCTACTCTGCTTTTCTCACCTCTACTATACTATGCTCTTCTCTACTCTACTCTACTCTTCTCTTCTCTACTATACTCTGCTCTACTCTACTTGAGCCTATCCTAGCCTAGCCTACCATAGCATACCATAACCTAGCCTAACATAACCTAACTCTGCTTTACTTTGCTCTGCTTTATGCTACACAACACTACTATGCTCCACTCCCTATAGCTCTACTATGCTCTTTTGCTCTGTTCTGCTCTACTTCGTGCTGCTCTACTCTCCTCTCCTCTATTTTACTGTACTCTACTCTGCTCTGCTTTACTCTTCTCTGCTCTACTCTACTCTACTCTACTCTACTATACTATACTCTATGCTACTCTACTCTACTCTACTCTACTCTAGCCTTGCCTAGCCTAGCCTCACCAAGCTCTACTCTACTCTACTCTGCTATACTCTACTATACTTTACTCTACTCGACTCTACTCTACTCTAACATAACCTAGCCTTGCCTAACCAAGCTCTACTCTATCCTACTCTACTCTACTCTAGCCTGGCCCAACATCGCAAAACCAAACCAAGCCTAGCATAGCTTAAACTAGCTCAGCTTTGCTCTACTTTACTCTACTATGCTCTTTTTAGCTTTGCTTTTCTCTACTTTGCTCTACTCTACTCTACTTTACTCTTCCCTACTATGTACTCTAGCTAGCATGACCTAGTTTTACTCTACTCTACTCGATTTTAACATAGCCTAGCCTTGCCAACAATAGGTATACTCTACCCTACTCTACTCTGCTCTATGCTACTCTTCTCTAACATAGCATAACCTAGCCTAACTTAAGCTAGCTCTTCTCTAGTCTATTCTACCCTAGCATAGCCTAGCCTAGCATTACCTAACCTAGCTTTGCTATTCCCTACTCTACTCTGTCTACTTGGCTTTCCATTGCTCTAAAACGATGCTCTTCTCTACTCTGCTCTGTTATACTCTACTCTACTCTACTCTACTAGTTCCTAGCATAGCCTAACCTTGTTCTCCTCACTCTACTTAACTCTACTCTACTCTACCTTAGTAATGCCTAACCTAGCCTGACCTAGCTTAGAGTAACCTAGCTTTACTCTGCTTAACTTTATAGTACTCTACTATACCTTACTCTACTCTACTCTACTATAGTCTAACCTAGCCTAGCCTAAAATAGCCTAACGAGCTCTATTCTTCTCTACTCTACTCTACTAAACCCTACCCTACCCTAGCCTTGCTTAACCTAGACTAACCTAGCTATCTCTACTCTACTTTGCTATGATCTTTTTTGCTCTACTTTACTCTGCTCTATTCTGCATTGTTATACTTTGCTATTCTATGCTCTACTCTATTATGTTCTACACTACTTTTCTCTAGGTAGCCTAGCTTAACCTAACCTAGCTCTACTACATTGTACTCTACTCTTCTCTGCTCTACTCTAGTCTTGTCTATCCTAGCCTAGCTTAACCTAGCCTAACCTAGCTATACTCTACTCTACTCTACTATACTCTACTCTACTCTACTCTATTTTACTCTATCCTGCTCTATGCTACTATACTCTACTCTACTATACTCTATTATGCTTTTCTCTTCTTTACTCTACTTTGCTCAACTCTACTCTACACTAGCCTATCTCTACCTAGCATAGACTATTTAAGCTCTACTCCCCGATACTCTTCTCATCTCTTCTCAAGACTAGCCTAGCCTAACATAGACTATTCGAGCGCAACTCTGCTCTACTCTATTATTCTATACTCTAGCCTACCCTAGCCTACCCTAGCTTAGCATAGCCTAGCCATGCCTGGCCTAACCTAGCTCTACTCTTCTCTATTACACTCTACTCTATTCTATTAGGCTCAACTTTGCTCTACTTCACTTGACTCGATTCTAACCTAGCCTAGCCTAGCCTAACCTAGCTCTACTCTACTTAACTCTAGCCTAGCATTACCTAGCCTAGCCAAACATATCTCTTCTCTATTATGCTCTTCTTTGTTTAACTCTACTCTACTCTGCTTTGCTTTGCTCTGCTCCACTCTACTTTAGTCAACTCTATTTTACTCTATCCTAGCCTCGCCTAACCTAGCACTACTCTACTCTACCTTAGCCTTGCCTAGTCATGTTTAGCCAAGTTTAGCCTAGCCTAACCTCACCTGGCAAAGCCTAGCCTAACTTATCTCTGCTCTACTTTACCCTACTCTACTCTACCCTACACTACTCAACTCTATTTTAGGGTTCTCTACTCGATTTTACTTTACCCGACTCTACTCTAACTAACTCTTGCCTTGCCAAGCCTAACTGACCTCTAATCTACATTACTCTAGCCTGGCCTAACCTAGCTTTACTCTAATCTACTCTACTCTACTCTACTCTACTCTCTACTTTGCTCCCTCTACTTTGCTCTACTCTACTGAGCTCTTCTCTACTCTACTCTACTCTGCTCTATTGTACTATTTCCTAGCCTAGCCTAACTTAGCTTTACCTTACTCTACTCCACTCTGCTATACTATACTCTACTCTTCTCTAGGCTAGCCTTGCATAGCCTACCAAAGCTTGGCCTAGCCTAACCTAGCTCTACTCTACACTACTCTAATCTATTCTAGTCTACTGTACTCTACTCTGCTCTACTCTACTACACTATACTTTACTATACTCTAGCCTAACCTAGCCTACCCTAAACTAATCTAAACTAACTTAAGTCTACTCTACTCTACTCTACTCTAGCCTAGCCATGCCTTGATTGGCTTAACATATCCTAACCTATCTATACTTTTCTTTACTCTACTTTATTATGCTTTACTTTACTCTACTCTACATTACATTGCCCTGCTCTACTCTACTCTACTCTTATACCATTTTTTGCACTACTTTGCTTTGCTATACTCTACTCTACTCTCCTCTCCTCTCCTCTACTCTACTCTACTCTACTTTACTATTCTATACTTTGCACTACTCTACTCTACTCTATTCTACTCTAACCTAACCTTACCTAGCCTTGCTTAGCAAAGCCTAGTTGACCCTAACCAAGCCTGGCCTAGCTCTGCTCTACTATGCTCTACTATACTATGTTATGCTCTACTCTACTCTTCTCTTTTCTAATTTACTCTACCCTGCTCTACTCTGCACCACTCTACTCTTCCCTATTATGCACTCTAACCTAGCCTAGCATAGCCTAGCCTATCCTAGCTCTACTCTACTCCTCTACTTTACTCAATTCTAGCTAGCTTAGCCTAGCCAACCATAGCCTAATATAGCCTAGCTTAGTCCTATCTACTATATCTCTACTGTACACTACTCTACTCTTTCTAAACCTAGCCTAACCTTATTCTACTCAATATATTCTGCTCTACTAATCTTTACTTTACTCAACTCTACCCTAGCCAAGCCTAGCCTAACCTAGCCTACCCTAGCCTAACCTTTCATAGCATAACCTAGCTTCACTATAATTCACTCTACGATGCTTTACTATACTATACTATACTCTACTCCACTATACTCTTCTCTACTCTAGCCTAGCCTAGCCTAACCTAGCTCAATTCTTCACTACTCTACTCTACTCAACCTTCTATAACCCAGCCTAGCCTAGCATAGCTTCATCTAGACTACCCTTGCTCTACTCTACTCTGTTTTATACTACTCTTCTCTACTCTACTCTACTCTACTCTGCTCTGCTCTACTATTCTCTAAATTGCTCAACTCTACCATGCTCCACTCTACTCTACTCTACTTATTTCTACTATGCTCTACTCTACTCAACTGTACTCCAACCTAGGCTTACCTAACCTTGCTCTACTCTATTCCACTTTAATCTACTCTACCCTACTCTAGCTTAGCCTAACCTAGCACTACTCTACTCAATTATATTATACTCTACTCTAATTTACTCTATTCTACTCTACTCTACTCTACTCTACTCTACTCTACTCTATTATATTCTACACTAATCTACTCTACTCTACTCAGCATTACTCTACTCTGTTCTACTCTACTCTACTCTGCTCTACTCTACTATGCTCTTCTTTACTATACTCTGCTTTATTTTTCTTTTCTCTACTCTACTCTGCTCTACTCTATTACACTCTACTATACTCTACATTATCCTATCCTTACTTAGCATTACATAACTGAGCTCTAAACTACACTACTTTACTCTACTCTACTCTAGCCGAGCTTAGCCTAGCGTAGCCAAGCCTAGCCTAACCTTACTCTATTCTACACTATTGTACTATACTCTACTCTACTAGACTCTAATCTACTCTACTCTTCCCTGATCTATTATACTCTACTCAACTCTAACCTAGTCTAGCATAGCCTGGCCTAACCTAGCTCTACTCTACTCTACTTTCCTCTGTCGTACCTTGCCTAGCCTCGCCTAACCTAGCTTTACTCCACTATGTTCTACTCTACTATACTATATTTTGCTCTATCCTACTCTGCTCTGCTCTACTCTACTCTACTCTAATCAATTGTACTCTTATCGAGCCTTGCCTAACCTAGCTTTGCTCTACTCTACTCGAGCCTACTTGAGCCTAGCCTAGCCTAACATCGCCTAGCTAAGCCTAGCTTAGCCTAGCCTAACCTAGCTCAACTCTACTCTACCCTACTCTACACTACTCTTCCCTACTCCATTATACTCTATTCTACACTTCTTTACTCTACTCTACACAACTCTTCTAACAAAGCCTAGTATAGCAAGACCAAACCAAATACTAATCTATAGTACTCTAGCCTAGCTTAACAAGGCCTAGCCTATCCTAACCTAGCCTTCCTCTACTCTACTTTGCTTGTTCTACTTTATTTTGCTCCACTCTTTTGAGCTATGCTCTGCTTTTCTCAGTTCTGCTCAACACTTTATTCAATTTTACTCTATACTAACCTAACTTAACTTTGCTCTACTCTACTCTACTCTCCTTTACCTACTCTACTCTAGCCTAGCCTACCCAAGCCTAGCCTAGCCTAATCTAGCTCTCCTCTACCTTAGTCTACTCTTCTCTACTCTACCTTAGCTTACCCAAGCCTAGCATAGCCTAACTTAGCTCTACTCTACTCTACTTTACTTTAGCATAGTCTTTTCTTGATTAGTCTAACATAGCATAACTTACCTCTACTATACCCAATTTTGCTCTACTCTGCTCTGCTCCATTCTACACTACTCTCCTCTACTATATTCTTTTCTATATTTCTCTACTCAACTCTTTTACTTTGTTTTTCTCTACTTTTCTTTGCTCTACTCTACTCTACTCTACTCTGCTCACTCTACTTTACTCTAGCCTAGCCTACCAAAGCTTAGCCTAGCCTAGCTTAATCTAGCTCTCCTCTTCCTTACTCTACTCTACTCTACTCTACCCTAGCCTAACATAGCCTAACCTCGCTCTACTCTACTCTACTTTACTTTACCTTAGCCTATTCTAGATTAGCCTAACATAGCCTAACCTATCTCTACTCTGTCCTATTTTGCTCTACTCTACTCTTCTCTATTCTACATTACTCTACTTTACTCTATTCTACTCTATATTACTATACTCAACTCTTTTACCTTCCTCTTCTCTACTTCTCTTTGCTCTGCTCAACTCAGCTTCCTCTTCTCTACTCTAATTTACTCTACTTTACTCTACTCTACTGTACTACACTTTAGTCTAGTCTAGTCTACTCTACTCTAATCTAGCCTTCCCTAATCGAGCTCTACTACACTCTACTATACTCTAGCCTGACCTAGCTTAGCTTAGTCTAACCTAGCCATGACTAGTCAATACTTTCTTAGCCTAACCTAACTCTACTTTATTCTACTCTTCTTTGTTATGCTCTTCTCTGCTCTACTCTACTCTCCTCTGCTCTGCTTTGCTCTCCTCTACTCTTCCTTAATCTTTATTATTGCCTAGCCTAGCTTGGCTTAGCCTAACCTAGCTCTACTCTACTTTATTATACTCTCCTCTACTCTACTCTAGCCTAGCCCAGCCAAGTCTTCCATAGCATAGCTTAACATAGCCTCTCCTAGCTTTACCATGCTTAACGTAGCTCTAATCAACTCTAACTACTATACTCTACTCTACTCTACTTGGCACTACTCTATTCTATTCTAACCTAGCCTAGCCTAACCTTGCCTAACTTAGGCTAGCATAACATACCCTAGCCTAACTTAGCTCTACTATGCTATACTTTACTCTACTCTACTCTGCTCTACTCGGCTATGATCTACTCTACTCTGCTCTACTCTTCTTTGTTCTGATCTACTCTGCTCTACTCTTCTCTACTCTACTCTACTCTAGCTTAGCCTAACCTAGCCTAGCCTAACTTAGCTCTACTCTACGCTACTCTTATCTACTCTACTCTACTCTACACTTCTCTACTCTAGCCAAGCCTAGCCTATGCAAACCAAGCCTAGCCTAACCTAGCTTAGCTCCACCAAACTGAGCTCTATTGTACTATACTCTACTCTACTCTACTATACTCTACTCTACTCTACTCAAGACTAGCCAAGCCTATCCTAGCTATACTCTACTTTATTCTACTCTACTTAACCCTAACTTAGCCTAGCCTAGCCTATCCTAACCTAGCTCTACTCTACTTTACTCTACTCTACTCCACTCTATTCTACTTTACTCTTGCTTAGCTTAGCCAAGTCTAGCATATCTAGCTTTGTGCTGGTTTGGCCTGCTCTACTCTGTTCTATTCTGTTATGCTCTGCTCTGTGCTACTCTACATTGATCTGCTCTATTATAGCCTAGTTTAGCCTTGTATAACCTAGCTTAGCCTAACTAAAATCTTCTTTACTTTGCTCTACTCTGCTCTAGCCACATAAAGCCTAACCTAGCTCTACTCTATTATACTCTGCTCTACTCAACTCTACTCTACTCTACTCCATTTTGCTACACTCTACTCTACTCTACTCTACTCTACACTACTCTACTCAGGCCTTACCTTTCTTATCCTAACCTACCTCAACTCTACTCTACTAAATTTTGGGCTAACCTAACCTAGCTTAGCCAACCCAAGCTTAACCTAGACAAACCTATCTATGCTCGGCTCTACTCTGCTCTGCTCTGCCCTACCCTACGTTACTTTTCTTTGCTCTACTCTACTTTACCGTACTCTTCTCTGCTCTACTCTATTTTGTTATGGCAAAGCCTAACCCAGCCTAGCCTAGTAGGCCTAACCTAACCTAACCTTGCTCTACTCTGCTCCACTCTACCCTACTCTACTCTACTTTAACCCAGCCTAACTTAGCTTAGCCAAGCCTAACTTAGCTTTACTTTACTATACTCTTATATATTATGCTTTATTATACTCTACTCTAGTCTATTCTACTCTATTCTACTATACTCTACTATAATCTTCTCTACTAGACTCAAGCCTAGCCTAAACAAGCTCAATACTACTCTACTCTCTTATACTCTATTCTACTCTACTCCACTCTAATCTAACTTAGCCCAACCTAGATCTACTCTACACTACTCTCCTAGCTTAGCCTAACCAAGCCTAGCATTGCTTAGCTTTGCATAACTTAATTCTGCTCAACTCAGCTCTGTTGTGCTCTGTTCTGCTATACTCTACTCTACTCTACTCTTCTCTACTCTACCTTACTATAGGCTAGCCTAGCCAAACATAGCTCTACTTTACTCTACTTTACTCTACTTTACTCTACTTTACCCTACTTTACTCTAATTTACGACACTTTACTCTAGCCTAGCCTAACCTACCTTAAAAAAACTTCGCTCTAATTTATTTTATTCTACTCTACTCTACTCTGACCTCACCTAACCTAGCTATACTCTACTCTAATCTACTCTACTTTACCATACTTTAATCTAGTCTTGCCTAGCCTAACTTAACCTAACTTAGCCTAACCTTGCTCCGCTCTACACTACTCTACTCTACTCTACCATACATTACATTACATAACATATCCTCTCTTAGCATAACCTAGCTTTACTCTACTGTGCTCTACTCTACTCAACTCGACTCTGTTCTGCTCTACTCTTCTATGCTCTCTCTACTCTTCTTTGTTCTGCTCTGCTTTGCTATTCTTTGCTCTGCTCCACTTTGCTCTACTCTGCTCTAGCCTTTAATAGCCTAGCCTAGTTTAGCATAATCGAGCTCTACTCTACTCTACTCTACTATACTCTAGTCTACTCTAGCTTAGCCTAACCTAGCTCTATACTACTCGACTCTACTAACTCTACTTTACTCTACTATACTCTAACCTAGCTTCACCTAGCCTAACCTAGCTCTACTCTATTCTAATTTACTCTACTCTAGCCTAACTTACCCTAGCGCACCTTAGCCCTACCTAGCCTTACCTAGCATAGCCTAACCTAACTCTTCTAAGCTCTACTCTACACTACTCTGCTCTAGTTTGGTCTATTCTACTCTGCTCTACTCTACTCTACTCTAAAATACTTTAGCATAGGCTAACGTAACCTAACTCTACTTTACTCTACTCTAGCTCTACTCCACTCTATTTTGCTTTACTCTAACCTAGCCTTACCTTATTATACTCCACTTTACTATACTCTACCCTACTCTACTCAACTCTACTCTATTTGACTCTAGCCTAGCCTTGGTTTGCTCAAATTTACTCTGCTCTACTCAGCTTTGCTCAACTCTGCTTTGCTTTTCTCTACTCTATTCTACTCTACTTTGCTCTACTCTACTATGTTATACTCTACTCTAATATGTCGCACTCTGCTCTACTCTGCTTTGCTCTCCTGCTCTAGTCTACTCTCTATACTCTAACCTCACCTAGCCTTGCCTAACCTAGCTCTACTCTACATTACTCTACTATACTCTAGCCTAGTTTAGCCTAAATTAACTCTATTATGCTCTCTTTCACTCTGCTCTACTCTTTTATATTTTGCTCTACTCTTCTTTATTAAACTCAACTCTACTTTATTATACTCTACTAAACACTAGCCTAGCCTAGCCTAACCTAACCTAGTAATACCATACTCTACTCTACTCTACTCTAGCCTAGCCTAGCTTAGTCTAACCTAGCCTAGCCTAATCTAGCTTTACTCTACTCTATTATACTATACTATATTATACTATGCTATATTATACTATACTATACTCTACTCTACTCTATTCTACTCTATGCTACTCTACTCTAACCTAGCCTACCCTAGCCTCACCAAGTATTACTTTGTGTAACCTAACTCTACTATGTTTTGCTCTGCTCTGCTCAACTCTGATCTACTTTTCTCTACTCTGTTATACTCTGCTCTCCTCTACTTAGCACTTCTCTGCTCTTCTCTGCACTACTTTACTCTACTCTTCTCTACTCTACTCTACTCTAGAAAAGCCTAACTTAAAATAGCCTAGCTTAACTAAGCTTTGCTCTGCTCTACTCTTCATTATGCTACTCTACTCTACCCTACTCTATTCTAGCCAAGCATAGCATAACCTACACTAGCCTAGCCTAACCTAACTCTACTCTGCTCTACTCTACTCTATTGTACTTTATTATATTATATGCTACTCTACTTTACTCTAACCTTGTTTAGCTTTTTTTAGCTCTTCTCTTCTTTATTCTACTCTAGCCTACCCTAGCATAGCCTAGCTTAGCTTAGCTTCACCTAACTCTACTCTGCTCTTCTCTACTCTACTCTACTCTATTCTGCTCTACTTTACCTTATTGTATTCTATTATGCTCTTCTTTCCTTTGCTCTAATCTACCATACTCTACTCTATTGTACTCTAACCTAGCCCAGCTTAATCTAACCTAACCTAGCTCTACTCTATTCCACTCTACTCAATGCTACTATACTCTACTCTATTCTAGCCTAGCCTAGCCAAACTTAGCCTAGCTAAACTTAACCTAACCTTGCTCTACTCTACATTGCTCTAATCTACTATACTCTACTATATCCTACTTTAGGTTAGGTTAGCCTAGCCTAATTTACCCTAAGCTAGCCTAAGCTATCCTAGCTCTACTCTAATATACTCACCTCTACCCTACTCTACTCTGCTCTACTTTACTTTACTCTACTTTATTGTATTCTTGTTTAGCCTAGCCTAACCTAGTTCTACTATACTCTACTCTACTATTTCCAAGCCTCGCTACTCGAGCCTAACCTAGCTCTACTCCACTCTACTCTACTCTACTCTACCCTACTCTACTCAAATCAACTCAACAATACTCTACTCTAGTCTATTCTACTCTACTCTATTCTACTCTATTGTAATAAACTCTAACAAAGCATAGCCTAGCCTAGCCTAACCTAGCTCTACTATACTTTACTCAAATCTACTCTACTCTAGCCTAGCCTAGGCAAGCATAGCCTCGCCTAGACTTGCATAGTTTAACCATGCTCTACTCTACTCTGCTTTGCTCATCTTTACTTTTGTCTACTCTACTATACTATGCTTCACTCTACTATGCTCTACTCTATTTTGCTCTAATCTGCCCTCATCTTTTCTTCTCTAGCCTACTCTATTATACTCTACTTTAGCCTAGCCTAACCTCAGCTAGCATAACCTAACCTTGCTCTACTCTAGTTTACTATACTCCACTCTACTTTATTCTTGTCTTACCTAACCTAGCCTAGCCTAACCTAGCCTAACATAGCTTAACCTAGCTATACTCTACTCTACAATACTATACTCTTCTATACTCTACTCTACTCTACTATACTCAACTCTACTCTACTCTATTTTAACCTAGCCTAGCCTAGCTTTGCCTAACCTAGCTCTACTCTACTCAGCTTTTCACTGCTCTACTCCACTCTGTTGTGCTCTTCTCTACTCTGGTCTACAATGCTTTGTTCTACTCTTCTCTACTATATTCTACACTACTCTACACTTCTTTCATCTACATTATTCTACTCTACTTAATTTTACTTACTCTATCCTAGTTTAGCCTAGCCTAGCCTAGTCTAACCAAGCTCTACTTTATTATATCCTAATATACTCTAGTTTACTCTACTTTACCTTAGTCCAACCTAGCCTTCTCTAGCCTAGCATAACTTATCCATGCTTAGCTTAACTTAGCTCTACCCTACTTTACTCTACTCTACTCTAATCTACTATACTCTACTCTAATTGAGCCTAGCTTAGCCTAGATCTATTCTACTCTAGTCTAGTCTACTCTAGCCTCGCCTAACCTAGCCTAGCCTAACCAAGCTCTACTTTACTCAACTCTACTCTTCTCTGCTCTCCTTTGCTTTACTTTACTTTGCTATGCTCTGCTCTACTCTACTCTACTCTACTCTACTCTACTCTGCTTTACTCTACTCTTGCCTAGCCCAACCTAACTTAGCTTTTCTCTACTCTACTATACTCTGTTATACTCTACTCTAGCCTAACCAAGCCTATCCTAGCCTAGCCTAACCTAGCTTTACTCTAATATATTGTACTCCACTATACTCTAACCTATCCTAGCCTAAACTAACCAAACCAAGCTCTACTCTTGTTTTCTCTACTCTACTCTATCCTAGCCTAGTATAACATATCCTAGCCTCACGAACCTCTACCCTACTATAGTTTGCTCTACTCTACTCTACATTATGCATTTTTGCTTTACTTTGCTCAACTTTGCTTTTCTCCACTCTGTTATGAAGTGCTACACTCTGTTCTTCTCAGCTCTGCTTGGATCTACTCTACTCTACTCTACTTTAGCCAAGTCGAGCCTTAACTAGCCTAAACTAACCTAGCACTACTCTACTCTGCTCTACTCTAGCCTAGCCTAACCAAGCTCTTGTTTACTCTATTATATTATAGTATACTCTACTCCATTATATTCTACTATACTCTACTCTATTCTACTATACTCTAATTAAGTGTAGCCTAGCATAGCCTAGCCCAACTTAGCCTAACCTAGCTTTACTCTGCTCTACTATACAATATTACTCTACTCTAGCCAAGCCTAGCATAGCCTAAACTAACCTAACTTAGCTTTACTCTACTCTACTATACACTACCCTTATCTTGCTTAGCCTAGCTTAACCTAGCCTCACCTAACATAACTCTGTTATGCTCTACTCTACTATTCTCTATTCTAATTTGCTCTACTCTACTCTTCCTTGCTCAACTCTACTATTGTCTACTCTACTTTGCTCTGTTCTACTCTACTTTGCTCTACTCTACTCTGTTATGCTCTACTCTGCTTTACTCTATTCTACTCTATTCTACTCTACTTTTCCCTACTCTAGCCTACTAGCCTAGCCTAAACTAGCTGTACTCTGCTCTACTCTACTCTAGCCTAATCTAACCTAGCCTACCCTGGCCAAGACTACCTTGGGCTAAAGTAGCTCTACTATACATTATTCTACACTACTCTACTCTAATATACTCTACCCTTACCTAGCCTAGCCTAACCTTGGTATACTCTTCTCTACTCTACTATACATCACTCTGCTTTTCTCTTCTCTACACTACTCTCTTATCCTTTATTATATTTTTCTATGCTCAGCTCAGCTCTACACATCCATGCTCTACTATAATTAGCTTTGCTCTACTCTGCACCACTATGCACTACTTTGCTATACTCTATTCTACTCTACTCCACTCTACTGTACTCTAGCTATACTAAACTAGCTCTACTCTACTCTACTATTCTAGCCTAGTCTAGCTTAGCTTAGCCTAGCCTAGCTTATCCTTGCCTTTCCAAACAAAACCTAGCTTAGCTCTACTCTACTCTACACTAATCTACTAAACTCTACTCTAGCCTAGCCTAGTTTAACCTAGCTCTGCTCTACTCTCTGCTCTACTCTACACTACTCTACTTTGCTACGCTCTTCCCTATTCTTCTCTACTCTACTCTACTTTGCACTACTATACTATACTCTACTGTACTCTACTTAATTCTACACTTGCCTTGTTTAGCTTAGCCTTGTCGAACATAACTAGCTATACTCTATCTAAACCACTCTACTCCAGCCTACCCTAGCTTAGCCTAACATAGCATAACCTTGCTCTACTTCACTCTACTTTTCTCTGCTCTACTTTGCTCTTCTCTACTCTACTATACTATGCTTTACTCTACATTACTCTTCTCTACTTTGCCCTATGCTACTCTACTATGCTCAATTGTACTCTAGCCTAGCCTAGCCTAACATAGTTCTACTCTACACTACTTTACTCTAGCCTATACTAGCTATACTCTAACTTACTCTACTATACTCTTTTATATTCTACTTTATTCTACTCTACTTTACTCCACTCTATTCTACTCTACCTAACAAAGCCTAGCCTAGCCTTTCCTAACCTACCTAACTCTACTCTATTCTACACTACTAAACTCTATCTAGCCTAGCCTAGCCTAACCTAGCTCTGCTTTTCTACTATACTCTATTCTTCTCTACTCTGCTTTGCTCTGGTCCACTCAACCTTGCTTTGCTCTGTTCTACTCTACTATGCTTTACTCAGCTCTATATTACTTTACTCTACTCTACTCTACTCTACTATACTCTACTCTACTCTCCCCTAGCCTAGTCTAACTTAGCCTAGCATAGCCTAGCCTTATGTAACCTAGCTTAACCTTTCTCTACTCACTTTAATCTAAAATATTATATTATACAATACTCTACACTACTATACTATACTCTACTCTACCCAACTAAACTCTAACCTAGCCTAGCCCTACCTAGCATAGCCTAGCCTCACTCTACTCTGCTCTACTCTGCTCTCCTCTGCTCTCCTCAGCTCTTCTCTGCTCTACTCTACTTTACCCTACTTTACTCTACTCTGCTTTGCTCTATTCTACTTTATTATGCTATGCTCAACTCTACTCTATTCTTATCTTTTGTAGCCTAGCCTAACCTAATCAACCTCTACTTTACTCTACTCTACTTTACTCTAGCCTAGCCTACCTTAGCCTAGCCTTGTCTAGCCTAACATAGCTCTACTTAACTCCACTATACTCTACTCTATTCTACTCTACTCAAACCTAGGCTAGCTTAACCTAGCCTAACATTGCTCTGTCTTACTCTACTCAACTCAAGCCTAGCCTAGCTTATCCTAACTTAACCAAGCCTTTCTCTGCTTTGCTCTGCTCTGCTTTAATTTTCTCTACTTTTTTCTACTCTACTCTTCTCTACCTTACTCTGCTCTGCTCTACCCAGCTCTGCATAGCTCCCCTCTACTCTCCTAAGCTCTACACTACTCTACTCTATTTTACACTAACCCAGCCTAGTTTAGCCTATCTTAACCTAACTCTACCCTACTTTGCTCTACTTTACTCTATTCTACTCTGCTAAACTCTACTCTACTTTTGCTTAGCATAGTCTAGCTTAACTTAGCCTAGGCTTGCCTACCCTAAACAAGCTCTACTCCACACTACTTTATTCTACTCTACTCTACTCTATCCTTACCTAACCTAGCCTAACCTAACCTAGTTCTACTCTACTCTACTCAACCAAGCCTAACATAACTTAGCCTACCTAACCTTGCTTTGCTTTACTCTTCTCTACTCTTTTCTACTCCACTCTACTCTTCTTTGTTCATCTCTTCTCTACTCTACTCCACTCTAACCTAACCTTACCTAACCAAGCTTTGCTATACTCTACTCTACTCTACACTACTCCACTTTAGCCTAGCCTTGCCTAGCCTTGGCAATCCTAGCATAAGCTAGCTCTACTCTGCTTTATTATGCTCAACTCTTTTCTACTATTATTTGCCCTTCTCTGATCTACTCTACTCTACTCTACTCTGCTCTGCCCTACTATATAGTCTAGCCTAGCTTACCTTAACCTAGCTTTACTCTACTCTACTCTAGCTAAGGCTAGCTTTGCCTACCCTAGATATACTCTACTTAACTCTACTCTTTTATGCTCTTCTCTGCTCTGCTCTACCCTACTCTACTCTAACTTAGCCTTGCCAAGCTTATGCTTGCTTACCCTAGCCAAGCATTGCCAAAGTTAGCTCTTCTCTGCTCTACTCTACTCTATTCTACTCATCTCTACTCTATACTGCTTTGCCCTACTCTACTCTACTCTACTCTAGCCTTTCCTAGCCTAGCCTTGCCTAACGTAGCTCTGGTCTACTCTAGTCCACTCTACTCTACTCCACTCTTACGTAGTCTAGCCTACCCTAGCGTAACCTAGCCTAGCATAGCCTAACTTTGCCCAAGTTAACCTAGCACTATTCTACTCTACTCAACACTACTTTACTCAACTCTACTCTAGTCTATGCTACTCTACTATGCTCTACTCTATTTTAACCTTGCAAAGTTTGGCCTAGCCAAACCTAGCTCTATGCTATTCTACTCTACCCCACTCTACACTACTCTACTCTACATTAGCAAAGCCTAGCCTAACCTTGCTCTACTTTCCTTTACACTTCTTTACTCTTCTCTACTTTGTTCTGCTTTACACTTTTATGCTTTGCTTTACTCTGCTCTACTCTACTCCTCCTTGCTCTTTTCTACTTTGCTCTGCTCTGCTCTACTATGCTTTGCTCTACTCAGCTCTGCTCTACTCTACTCTACTCAGCCCTACTCTACTCTGCTCTACTTTACTCTACTCTCCTCCACTCTACTATACTCTAAATAGCCTAACCTAGCTTAAGCTATACTCTACTCTAGCCTAGCCTAGCTTAGCTTAGCTTGACCAAACCTAGCTCAACTCCACTCTTCTCAATTCTACTCTACACTACTTTAACCTTGCTTATCCTTTTCTAGCTTAAGTTAGCCCTATTTTACTCTTCTCTAGCCTAGCCTTGCATTGCATAACCTAGCTTGACCTAGCTCTACTCCATTCTACTCTGCTCTACCTTATTCTACTCTGCACTACTCTACTCTGTTCTACTTTACTCTACTTTCCTCTACTCTACTCTATTCTACTATACTGTACTCTACTTTACCCTAGCAATGTTTAGCCTAACCTTTCCTAACCAAGATCTACTTTACTCTACTCTATTTTAATTTTCTCTAGCTTAGTCTAACCTAGCTCTAATCTAAACTTCTTTACTTTGCTTTGCTCTACTCTACCCTACTCTACTCTACTCAGCTTTGCTATGCTATGCTCTACTCTACTATACTCTACTCTACTCTAGTTTACTCTACTTTACTCTATCATAACCTAACCTAACAAAACCTAGCACTACACTACTATACTCTGCTCTACACTACTTTACTCGACTCCAGCCTAGCCTAACCTCGCTCTTCTCTACTCTGCTCTACTCTACTATGCTCAGCAATATACCTTGCTCTACTCTACACAGCTTTGCTATGCTCTTCTTTGCTTTACTCGACATTGGCAAAGCTTAGCCTACCCTAACCTAGCTTTACTATACTTTACTCCACTATACTCTACTCTACTATACTCTACTCCTACCTAGCCTAACCTAACTCTACTCTACTAAGCTCCACTTTACTCTACCCTACTCTACTGTACTCTATTCTACTCTACTCTTGCCTAGCCTAGCCTAACCTGGCTCTACTCTTCTTTGCTCAGCTCTATGCTACCCTATTTTGCTCTACTCTGCTCTCCTCTGCTCCACTCTACTATTTTATGCTCTACTCTACCTTTCTTTACTCTGCTCTACTCTTCTATACTCTACTCTACTATACTCTACTCTACTCTACACTAGCCTAACCTATCCTAGCCTATGCTACCTAAGCCAATCCTACCCTAGTCCAACCAAGCTCTACTATACTCCACTCTAATCTACTCTATTCTACTCTACTCTACTATACACTACTCTATTCTACTCTATTTTACTCTATTCTACTATACACTACTCCACTTTAATCTACTCTAGGCTAGCTTAACCTAGCCTTGCCTAACCTAATCTAGCTCTTCTCTACTCCACTTTACTCTGCTCTAGCCTAACTCAGCCTAAGTTACCCTAGCCTAACCTTACATACCCAAACCTAGCTCTACTCTACTCTAATCCAATCTACACTTATCTACTTTACTCTATACTCTTCTCTGCTTCGCTCTATTCTGCTATACTATACTCTACTCTTCTGCTCTGCTCCACCTAGCTCTATTCACTTTTGCTCTGGTCTCCTCTGCTCTCTTCTACTCTACTTTATTCTTCTATACTCCACTCTACTCTACTATACTCTACTCTAATCTACACTACTTTATTATGCTCTACTATACTATACTCTACTCTATTCTAATCTACTCTACTCTATTCTACTCTACTATACTCTAGCCTAGCCTAGCCTAACCAAGCTCTACTATACTATAGTCTACTTTTCTCTGCTTTGCTCTGCTCTACTCTACTCTACTTTACTCTACTCTACTCTACTCTTCTCTTCTCTACTCTACTCTACCTACTCTATTCTACTATACTCTAGTCTACTTTACTCTACTCTACTCAACTCTACTCTACTCTCCTAGCCTAACCTAACCTAACCTAGCTCTACTCTGCTCTAACATACCAAACTCCACTTTTCTCTAACTTAGCCCAGCTTCACCTTGCCTAGCCTAGCCTAACCATGCTCTACTCTGCTCTACTCTATGCTGCTCATCTCTGTTCTACTTAACTTTGATCTACTTTGCTCTACTCTTCTCTACTCTACCCTACTCTACACTACTTTACTCTACTTTAATAAAGCCTAGCCTGGCCAAGCAAAACTTAACCTAGCTCTACTCCATTGTACTCTACTCTTGCTAGCCTAACCTAGCTTTGCTTAGCCAAGCCTAGCTTAACCTAGCTCTACCCTACTCAATAATAGTCTACTTTTCTCTACTCTACTCTAACTTAGGTTAACCTCGCTTAGCTTAACCTAACCTAGCTTCACTCTACTCTGCTTTGCTCTCACCAACTCTACTCAGCTCGACCCTGCTCTGTTATACTCAACTCTACTCTACTTTATTCTTCTCTACTTTGCTCTGTTCTACTTTATTCTGCTCTACTCTACTCTTCTCTACACTACTCTACTCTACTTTAGCCTAGCCTAACAAAGCCTAACCTAGCCTAACTGAGCTCTACTCTACTCTACTCTACTCTAATAAATCCTAACTTAGCCTAGCCTGACCAAGGATATCTTAGCCTAGCCCAGCTTAGCTTTGCTCAACTCTATGTTACTCAACTCTACTCTACTATACTCTATTCTACTCTACTTTAACCTATCCTAGCCTAGCCTAGCTTAACCTAACTCTACTCTACTCTACTCTAGATTAGCTTGGCCTAGCCTAGCCTAACCTTACCTAACCTAGCCTAGCATATCCTAACCTAAAACTACTCTACTCTGCTTTGTAATGCCCTGCTCTGCTCTGCTTTGCTCATCTTTACATTACTCTACTATGCTCTACTGTACTCTAGCTTTGCCTAGCTTAACATAATACTACTATACTCTACTCAACTTCTATTGCTTAGCCTATCCTAACTTCACTCTACTATACTTCACTCTACTCTTGTCTACTCTACTCTAACCTAGCAAAGCCTAGCCTAACTTTGCTCTACTCTACTCTAATCTACTATATTCTAGCCTAGTTTAGCCTAACCTTACCTAGCATAACGTAGCCTAGCCTAACCTTGCTCTGCTCTACTCAACTCAATTATGCTCTATTAGACAATACTCTACTTTTCTCTATTATATTCTACTATAGTCTGCTCTGCTCAGCTCTACTCTACTTTAGTATACTCTACTCTAACCTTGCTTACCTTAATGTAGTCATCCCTAGCCTTGCTTAACCTAGCCTATCTTAGCCTAACCTAGCTCTTCTTTACTCTGTAATGCTCTTCTCTTCATTTTATAGCTCTACTCTACTTTGCTCTATTCTACTCTTCTCAACTCTTTTGTACTGTACTCTACTCTACTCTAACCTAGCCTAGCCTACTTAGCTCTACTCTATTATAGTCTAGCCTATCTTAGTCTAGCTTAACTTAACCTAACCTTGCTCTACTCTGCTCTGCTCTACTTTACTTTACTCTATTCTAATGTACTGTAGTCTAACCTAGACTAGCCTAGCCTTGCCTAACCTAACTTTACTCTTCTCGACTCCAACCTTTTCAAACCTAGCTCTGTCATTCTCTACTCTGCTTTAATCTGCTCTACTCTGCTCTAGTCTACTCTACTCTACTCTCTCTACTCAACTCTTCTTTGCTCTACTCTATTATGCTCTTCTCTACTCTGCTCTACTCTACTCTGTTATACTCTTCTTTGTTATGCTCTGCTCTATTTTGTTTTGCTCTTCTCCACTCTACTCTATCTACTCTACTCTAGTCTAATCAAGCCTAATTGAGCTCTACTCTTCTCTACTTTACTCTACTCTACTCTAATCTACTCTACTTTACCTATTCTACTATTTCCATGCCTAGCCTAGCCCAGCCTAGCCTAACCTAACTCTACTCTGCTTGACTCTACTCTACTCTACTCTAACCTTGCCTAACCAAGCCTAACCTAACTCTACTCCACTCTACTCTACCCTAACCTAGCCTAGCTTAACCTAGCTTTACTCTACTCTACTCTAGCATAGCCTCACCTAGACTAGCCTAAACTAGCTCTACTCTGCTCTTCTCATCTCTACTCTACTCTGCTTTGCTCTGCTCTATTCTACTCTGCTCTACTATACTTTGCTTTGCTCTACTCTACTTTGCTCTACTCGACTCTACTCTATTTATTTTACTCTAGCCTCGCTAAGCCTAACATAGCTCTATCCTACTTTACTCTACTCTACTCTACTCTGCTCAACACTACTTTACCCTACTCTACTCTACTCTACTTTACTATACTCTACTCTACTCCACTCTACTCTACTCAAGTCTACTTTATTCTACTTTAAGCTACTCTACACTTCTCTATCCTACCATACTCTAACCTAGCCGAGCATAACTTAGCATAACCTATTCTAGCCTTACCTAACCTCTCCTACCTTAGCCTAACCTTACTCTACCCTACTCTACTTTACTAAATTTTATTCTACTCAAACCTAGCTAAGCCTAACCTAGCTTTATACTACTTTACAGTACCCTACTCTAATCTAGCCTAGCCTAGCCTAACGTAACCTAGACTAACCTAGCCTAGCCTTACTATACTCTACTCTACCCTACTCTACTTTATTCTACTCTAGCCAAGCCTAGCCTTACCTAACCTAGCTTTGCCTAACCTCACCTTGATTCTACATAACGTTGTTCTGTTCTGCTCTATTCTACTCTTCTTTGCTCTACTACGCTCTGATCAGCACTACATTAGTATTTTCTTTTATACTCTGCTCTGCTCTACTTTGCTCTATTTAATTCTATTCTACTTTGCTTTGATATGCTCTACTCTTCTCTTCTCTCCTTTACTTTACTCTACTCCACTCTACTCTACTCTGCTCTACTCTGCTTTACTCTATTATACTCTACTCTACTCTACTCTTCCTTACCCTACTTTACTCTAACTTAGCCTAGCCTACCCTAGCCTCGCTTAGTCTACCGTAACCTAACCTCGCCTAGCCTTGCCTAGCCTTACTCTTCTCTGCTCTATTTTATTCTACTCTATCATAACTAAGCCTAACTTAGCTTTATGCTACTCTACTCTACTCTAGTCTAACATAGCCTGGCCTAGCCTTGCATTGCCTTACCTAGCCTTACTATACTCTACTCTACTCTACTTTATTCTTTTTTACTTAACTTTACTCTATTCTTACATAGCCTAGCCTAGCCTAACCTGGCCTAGCCTCGTCGAGCATAGCCTAGCCTAACCTAGCTTAGCCTATCCTAGCGAAACCTATCCTAACCTAACCTCACCTTGCTTAGCCTAGTAATACTCTATTCTACTCTACTCTATTTTATTCTACTCTAGCCTAGCTAAGCCTAACAATTATGTATGCTCCTCTGCACTAGTCCTCTCAATTAGGCCTAGTTTAGCTTAACCTAACCTTGCCAAACGTAGCCAATCCTTACTATACTCTACTCTACCAAACTCTTTTCAACACTACTCTACACAAGCCTAAACAAGCCTAACCTTGCCTAACCTAGCCTCGCCTTGCTATACTCTACTTTAACCTACTTTATTCTACACAACTCTGACCTAGCCTACCTTAGCCTAGCCTGACTTAGGCTCTGCTCTACTTTGCCCTTCTCCTCTCTGCTATACTCTTCTCTACTATGCTCTGCTCTTCTCTTCTCTACCCTTCTCTCCATACTCAGCTTTGCACTACTCTACTTTGCTCTTCTCTTCTTTCTCCTACTCTACTTTGCTCAACTCTTGTCTATTATACTCTACTCTAGCTTAGCCTAGCCTAACTGAGCTCTACCCTAATCTATTCTACTCTACTCTAATTTACTCTACTCTACTTTATACTACTCTACTCTACTTTACTCTAGGTAGCCTATCCTAGCCCAACCTAATCTGGCTCTACTCTACACTACTCTACATTACTTTACTCTACTCTACTCTACTCTAGCCTTGCTTAGCCTAGCAAAGTCTTGTTCTTCTTCTTCTTCTTCTTCTTTTTTCTTCTTCTTCTTCATCTTCTCCTACTTCTTATCCCTCTTCTCCTTCTTCTACTTCTTCTGCTAATTCTTTTCTTCTTATTCTTCTTCTCTTTTTTCTTCTTCTCATTCTTCT
>JAIUJO010003197.1:62500-66179 GCA_023846275.1 Vanilla planifolia
CTTCTTCTTCTTCATCATCTTCTTGTTTTCCTTCTTCTTTTCATTCTTCTTCTTCTTCTTCTACATCTCCTTCTTCTACTCCTATATCTTCTTCTGCTTCTTCATTTTCTCCTTATCCTTCTTCTTTTTCTTCTACTACTACTACTACTAATACTATAACTACTACTACTACTGTTTCTACTAAATCTTCTTCTTTTTCTTTTACTTTTTCTACTTCTTCTTTTCTTCTTCTTCTTCTGCTTCTCCTTCTTCTCCTTTATCATCATCATCATCTTCGTCTTCTTCTTATTCTTCCCCTTCTTGTTTCTATTCTTCTTCTTCCACTTCTTTTTCTTCTTCTTCTTCTTCTTCTTCTTGATCTTCTTCTCCTATATGTTGTCCCTCTTCTCCTTCTTCTTCTCCATCTTCTTCTCCTTCTTCTTCTTCAACTTCTTCTTCTTCTTATTCTTCTTCTTTTTCTTCTTCTTGTCCTCACTCTTCTTCTTCTTCTTCTTCTTCTTCTTCTTCTCCCTCTTCTCAAACTTCTTGTTCTTCTTCTCCTCATTTTTCTTCTTATCCTTCTTCTTCTTCTTCCACTATTACTATTATTTATTCTTCTACTTCTACCTGTTCTTCGTATTCTTCCTCTACTTCTTCTCCTCTTTCTTCCTCATCTTCTTCTTCACTTTAATCATATTTTTCCTCTTTTTCTTCTTCTTCTTCGTACTATTATTATTATTATTTTTATTATTATTCTTATTCTTCACCTTCTTCTTCTCCTACTACAACTACTTCTTCTTCTTCTTCTTCTTCTTCTTCTCCTTCTTGTACTTCTTCTTTTTCTTATTCCTCTTTTTCTACTTCTTCTACATCTTTTTATTCTTCTACTTCTTCTCCTCCTTATTCTTATTCTTCTTCTTGTTCCTTCCATTCTTACTCATGTTCTTATTCTTTTTCTTCCTCTTCTTAGACTTCTTCTTCTCATTCTTCGTCTTCTTCTTCTTCTTCTTCTTCTTCTTCTTCTTCTTCTTTCACTTATTCTTCTTCTTGTCCTCCTCCTTCTTGTTATCCTTCTTCTTCTACTTCTTCTTCTTCTTCTACTACTACTACTTCTTCTTCATCTTTTTCCTCGTCTTCTTCTTCTTCTTATTCTTCTCCTACTATTGCTTATACTTCTTCTTCTTCTTTCCCTTCTTTTTCTTCTACTTCTTCTTCTTAATCTTCTTCTTCTTCTTCTTCTTTCGCTTCTTCTTCTTCTTCTCCTTCTTCTTCTTCTTCTTCTTCTTCTTCTTCTTCTATTTCTTCTTCTACTTCTTCTTCTTCTTATTCTTCTTATACTTCTCAATCTTTTCCTTCTTCTTCTTCTCCTTCTTCTCTGTCTTCTTGTTCTTCTTCTTCTCCTCCTTTTCTTCTTTTTCTACTTTTTCTTTTTTTTCTTATTATTACTGTTATTATTATTATTTTTTTATTATTATTCCACTTATTCTTTTTCCTCTTCTAGTTTTTGTTATTATTCTTAATTTTATTATTATTGTTATTATTATTATTATAATTATTATTATTATCATTATAATTATTATTATTATTTTTCTTCTTCTATTTCTTTTTCTTCTTCCTCCTCTTACTTTTTTTCTTCTTCATCTTCTTATTTTTCTTTCTCTACTTCTACTTTTTCTTCTTCTTCTTCTTCTTCTTCTTCTTCTTCTTCTTCCTCTTCTTCTTCTTCTCCTTCTTCTTCGTCTTCTTGTTGTTCTTCTTCTTATTCTTCTACCTCTTCTTCATCATCCTTCTTCTTCTTCTTCTTCTTCATTAACATCTTATTTTTCTTCTTCTTCTTCATTCTCCTACTTCTTCTTCTTCTTCTTCTTCTTGTGCTTGTTCTTCTTCTTCTGATTATTCTTCTTCTTCCAATTATTATTATTCTTATTCTTCTTCTTATCCTTCTTCTTTGTCTTCCTCTTTTTCATCTTCTTCTTCTTATCTTCTTCTTCTTCTTCTTCTTCATCTTCATCTTCCATTTCTACTTCTTCTTTTTTCTCTTCTTCTTCTTCCACTTCTTCTTCTTCTTCCACTTCTTCTTCTTCTTCTTCTTAATCTTCTTCTTCTTCTTCTTCTTCTTCTTCTAGTTCTTCTTCTTTTTCATTTTCTTCTTCTTCTTCATTTTCTTCTTCTTGTACTTCTTTCTCTTCTTCATCTTCTTCTTCTTCTTCCTCTTCTTCATCATCTTCTTCTTCTTAATCTTCTTCTTCTTCTTCTTGTTCTTCTACGCCTTCTTCTTCTTATTCTCCTTCTCCATCTCCTTCTCCTTCTTCTTCTTCTTTATCTTCTCCTTCTCCTTCTCCATCTTCTTCTTCTTCTCCCTCATCATTTTCTTCTTCTTCTTCTCCTTACACTTCTTCTTTTTCTCATATTTCTTCTTCTTCTTCTTCTTCTTCTTCTTCTTCTTCTCTTTCTTCTCTTTCTTCTTCTTCTTCTTCTTCTTCTTCTTCTTCTCTTTCTTCTTCATCTTCTCCTTCTTCTTCTTCTTCTCCTTCTCCTTCCCCTTCTTCTTCTACTACTTTGTACTTCTTCTTGTTCTACTTTAGCTTTTTCATCATCTTCTTCTTCTTTTTCGTCTTCTTCTTCTTCTTCTTCTTCTTGTTCTACTTATTCTACTTCTTCTTCTTCTTCTTCTTCTCCTTGTCCTTCTCGTTCTTCTTCTTCTTCTTCTACTACTACTTTTTGTTCGACTACTTCTTCTTCTTTATTTTTTTCTTCTTCTTATTCTACTTCCTGTTTTCATTCACCTTCTTCTTATTCTTCTTCTTCTTCTTCTCCTTCTTCTTCTTCTTCTTCTTCTTGTTATTCTCCTTCTTCTTCTTCTTCTTCTTCTTCTTCTTCTCCTTCTTCTTCTTCTTCTTCTTCTTCTTCTTGTTATTCTCCTTCTTCTTCTTCTTCTTCTTCTTCTTCTTCTCCTTCTTCTTCCTCTCCTTATTCTTCTTCTTCTCCTAAAACTTCTTTTTTTCTTATTCTTATTCTTCTTCTTCTCTTTCCCCTTCTTCTTCTTCTTCTTCTATGTCTTCATCTTCTTCTTCCTTTTATTCTTCTTCATCTTCTTTTTCTTCCTCTTCTGCTTCTTTTTTTTCTTCTTCTACTTCTTTTCTTCTTCTTCTTCATCTTCTTTTTCTTCTACTTCTTCCTACCCTTCTTCCTATTCTTCTTCTTCTAACTCTTCTTCTTCTTCCTCCTGCTCCACTTCTTCATCCTCTTCTTACTCTTCTATTTCTTCTTCTTCATCATCTTCTTCTTCTTCATCATCTTCTTCTTCTTATTCCTTTTCCTCTTCTTCTAATTCTTTATCATCTTCTTCTTCTTCTTCATCTCGTTCTTCTTCTTCTTCTTCTTCTTCGTCATCGTCCTCTTGATCGTCTTCTTCTACTTCTTTTTCTTCTTCTAATACTACAACTACTTCTTTTTGTTGTTCTCCTTCTTTTTTTTTCTTCTTTTTCTTCTTCTTCTTTGATTTCCTTTTCTTCCCCTTCTACCTCTACTTCTTCTTCTTCTTCTTCCTCCTCTCCTTCTTCTTCTCCTTCTTCTTCATCATCATCTTATTATTATTATTATTATTATTATTGTTATTTTTCTTTCTCTTCTTCCACTTCATCTTCTTCTTCTTCTTCTTCTTCTTATTCTTCTTCTCCTTCTACTTCTTCTTTTCCCT
>JAIUJO010001030.1:0-2500 GCA_023846275.1 Vanilla planifolia
CACTCTTCTTCTTCTTCTTCTACTTGCCCTTCTTCTTCTTCCGCTTCTTCTTCTTTATTTCTTCTTCTTCTTCCACTTCTTCTTCTTCTTCATCATCTTCTTCCTCCTCCTCCTCTCATGTTCTTCTTCATCTTTTATTATACTTAATATTATTATTATTATTATTATTCTACTATTATTACTACTGCTACTAATTCTTCATCTTCTTCTTCATTAACTTCTTTTTCTTCTTCTTCTTCTTCTTCTTCTTCTCCTTCTTCCTCTTCTTCTCCTCCTAGCTCATCGTCGTCTTCTTCTAATTCTACCTCTTCTTCTTTTTCATCTTCTTCTCCTTCCTCTTCTTCCACTTATTCTATTTCTTCTTCATCATCTTCTTCTTCTTCTTCTCCTTCTTCTTCTCCTTCTTCTTCTTCTCCTTCTTCTTCTTCTTATCCTTCTACTTCTCCTTCTAATTCTTCATCTTCTTCCTCTTCTTTAACTTCTTTTTCTTCTTTCTTCATCTTCTTCTTCTTCTTCTTCTTCTTCATTCTCTTCTTCTTCTTCTTCTTCAACTTCTTCTTCTTCTCCTTCTACCTATTCTTCTTGTCCTTCTTCCCTTCTATCTCCTTTTCTTCTTCTTCTTCTTCTTCTCCTTCGACATCTGCTTTTATTTCTTCTTTTCTTCTTCTTCTTCTTCTTCATTCTCTTCTTCTTCTTCTTCTTCTTCTTCTTCAACTTCTTCTTCTTCTTCTTCTTCTTCAACTTCTTCTTCTTCTCCTTTTACCAATTCTTCTTGTCCTTCTTCCCTTCTATCTCTTCTTCTTCTTCTTCTTCTCCTTCTACCTTTGCTTTTGTTTCTTCTTTTTCTTCTTCTTCCCTTTCCTTTTCTTCTATTTCTTATCTTTCTTCTTCATCTTGTTCTTCTTCTTCTTCTTTTCTTCTTCTTCTTTTACTTATTTTACTTCTACTTCTTCTTCTTCTTCTTCTTCTTCTTATTCTTCTACTTCTCCTTCCTCTTCTACTTCATCTTCTTCTACTTCTCATTTCTCTTCTTCTTCTTCTTCTTCCAGCTGCTCTCCCTTGTCCTGCTCTTCTTGTTCTTTTATTTCTTTTTCTGCTTCTTCCTATTCTACTTCTTGTTATTCTTCTTCCTCCTCCTCCTTCACCTCTTCTCCCTCTTCTTCCTCTTATTTTTCTTCTTGTACTTTTTCTTCTTTTTCTTCTCTTCTCCTTTTTCTTCTTCTTCTTCGACTTCTTCTTATTCTTCTATGCCTTCTTCTTCTTCTTCTTTTTATTCCTCTTCCTCTTCTTCTTCTTCTTCTTCTTCTTTTACTTCTTCTTCTTCTTCTTCTTTTCCTACTTCTTTCTCTTATTCCTCTTCTTCTTCTTATTCTTTTTCTTATATTTCATATTCTTCATCAACTTCATCTTCTTCTTCTTTTTTTGCTCTTCTACTACTTCTTCCACCTCCACCTCTTCTTCTTCTTCCCATTATTCCTCTTCTTCTTATTCTTGTTCTTCTTCTTCATTTTCTCTTATAATGATTATTATTATTTTTCTTCTACCTAATTCTCTACCTCTTCTTCTTCCTCTTCACCTTCTACTTCATCATCATCGTCCACTTCTTCTTCTTCTTCTTCTCCTCCTCCTCCTCCAATTCTTCTTCTTCTTTTTCTTGTTCTTCTTCTTCTCCTCCTTCGTGATCTTCTTCATATTATTCTCAAACTTCTTCTTCTTCTTCTTCTTCTTCTTCCTCTTCTAATTTTCTTCTTCTTCTTCATATTCTTTTGCTTCTTATTCATTGTCTTCTTCTTGTACTTCTTCTTCCTCTTCTTCTTTTAGTTCTTCTCCTTCTTCTTCTTCTTCTTATACTTCTTCTTCTACTGCTTCTTCTTCTTCCTCCTCTTCTTCTTCTTGCTTTTCTTCTTCTTCTCCGTCCTCTTCTTCTTCTTCTTCTTCTTCTTGTACTTATTTTTCCTCTTCTTCTTCCTCTCCTTCTTCTTCTTCTTCTTCTTCTTCTTCTCCTTCTCCTTCTTCTTCTACTTCTTGTCCTTCGTTTTCTTCTTCCTCCTCTTCTTCTTCTTCTTCTACCATTTCCTCTACTTCAACTTCTTCTACTTCTTCTCCTTCTTCATTTTTTTCTTGTCCTTCTTTGATTTCTTCTTCTTCATCATCTTGTTTTTCTTCTTCAACTTCTACTTCTTCTTCTTCTACCTTTACTTATACTTCTACTAATTGTTCTTCTCCTTCATTTTCTTCCTCTTCTTAATTTTCTTCTTAATCTTCTTCTTCAACTTCTTCCTTTTCTTCATCTTCTTCTTTTTCTTCTTCTTCTTCTTCTTCTTCTTTTTATTCTTCTTCTTCCTCATCATCTTTGTCCTCTTCTTCCACTTCTTCTTCTTCTTCTTCTTCTTCCTCTTCCTCCTCCTTTTCTTCTTCATCTTCTTCTTTTTCTTCCTCCTCTTCTTCTTCTTCTTCTTCATCTTCTTCTTCTCATTCACATTCTTCTTATTCTTCGTCT
>JAIUJO010001030.1:5000-7500 GCA_023846275.1 Vanilla planifolia
CTTCTCCTCCTACTTCTACTTTTCTCCTTCATCTTCTTCTTCTTCTTCTCCTTCTTCTTCTTCTTCTTCTTCTTATACCTCTTCTTCTTCTCCTTCCTCCTCTTCTTCTTCTTCTTCTTCTTCTTCTAATTTTTCCTCTCCTTCCTCTTCTTCATCTTCTTTTCTTCTACTTTTTCTTCTTCTCCTTCTTCTTCTACTACTCCTTTTACTTCATTTCTTCCTCTTATTCTTCTTTGTCTTTTTTTTCGTCATCATCATCTTCCTCATCTTCTACTTCTTTTTCTTTTACTTCTTCTTTTTCCTCTTCTTCTTCTTCTATCTTCTTCTTCTTCTTCTTCTTCTTCTTCATCTTCTACATCTTCTTCCTTCTTCTTCTTCTGGTTCTTCTTCTTCTTCTTCTTCTTCTTCTTCCTCTTGTTCCTCTTCTTCTTCTCTTCTTCTTCTTCTTCTTCTTCTCTTTCCTCTTTTAATTCTTCTTCTTCTTCTTCCTCTCCCTTTTCTTCTTCTTCCTCTTCTTCTTCTTTCTTCATTTTCTTCTTGTTCTTCTTCTACTCTTCTTCTCCCATTCTTCTTCTTCTCCTCTCTTTCTTCTTTCTTCTTCTTCTTCTTCTCCTTCTTTTATTTCTTCTCCTTCACCATCATCACCATCTTATACTTCTTCTTTTTTCTTCTTCTGCTTCTTCTTCTTCTTCTTTTACTTCTTCCTCTTTCTTCTTTTACTTCTTCCTCTTCTTCTTCCTCATCTTCTTCTTCTACTTTTTCTTCTTCTTCTTCTTCTCTTCATCTTCTTCTACCACTACTACTACTACTACTTCTTCTTCTTTAACTTCTTCTCCTTAATCTTCATCTTCCACTTCTTCTTCTGCATCTTCTACTTCTTCTTCTTCTCCTCCTTTCTCTTCTTTTTCTTCTTCTTCATCTTCCTTTTCCTCTTCTTCATCTTCGACTTCTTCTTCTTGTACTTTTTCTTCTCCACCTCCTTCGCCTTCTTCTTCTACGTTTCTTCTTCTTTTTCTTCTTCATCTTCTTCTTCTCCTTCCCTATCGTCTTCATCTTTTTATCCTTATTCTTCTTCTTGTTTTTCATCATCTTCCTCTTCTAAATTTTCTTCTTCTTCTTCTTCTTCTTCTTCTCCTTCTTGTACTTTTTCCTCACCTTCTACTTCTTCCTCGTCTTCCTCTTCTTCTTCATCTTCTTACCCCTCTTCTCTTCACCTTGCCTTTCATCTTCTTCTTCATTCTAATCATCATCATCTTCTTCTTCTTCTTATAGTTCTTCCTTTTCTTCTTCCTCCCCTTCTTCTTCTTCTCCTCCTTAATCTTCTTCTTCTTCTTCTTCTTCTTCTTTATCTTCTTGTTCTTCTTGTTCTTCTTCCCATTCTCCTTCTTCTCCTTGTTCTTCTTCTTCTTCTCTTTCCTCTTCTCTTACTGTCTTCTCTTTCTTCTTCATCTTCTTCTCCTTCTTCCTTTTCTCTTCTTCCTCTAATTCTTCTTATTCTTAATCTTTTACTTCTCCTTTCCTGTTTTGCTTCATGTTCTTCTTCTTCTTGTCATTTTTCTTCTTCTTCTTCTTCCTCTTCCACTCTCCTCTCCTCCTACTCTTCTTCTTCTTTTTCATCTTCTTCTTCTTCTTTTTCCTATTCTTCTTCTTCTTATTCTTTTGCCTACTCCTCCTTTTACTCCACTTCTTATTCTTCTTCTTCTTCTTCTTCTTCTTCTTCTCCTTCTTCTTCTTCTTCTTCTTCTTTTTCTTCTTTGCCTTCTTCTTCTTATTATTCTTCTTCTCCTCCTCCTTTTTTATGCCTCTTCCTCTACTTCTTCTTCTTCTTCTTCTTCCTCTACTACTTTTTCTTCCTCTTCTTCATCGTCATCTTTCTCTTCTTCTTCTTCTTCTTCCTCTTCTTATTAGATTTCTTCTTCTACTACTACTACATTTTCATCTTCTTCCCCTTTTTCTTCTTCTTCTTCGTCTTCTTCCTCTTCCCCTTCTTCTTCTTTCTTCTTCTTCTTCCTTCCTCGTCCTCTCCTTCTTCTTCTTCCTCTTCTTCTTGTTCTTATTCTGCTTCTTCTTTTTCTTCTTCTTCATCCTCCTCTTCTTTTGTTTCTTCTTCTTCATCTTCTTCTTCTTCTTCTTCTTCTTCTTCCTCTTCCACTCTTCTTCTTCTTCTTCTTCTTCTTCTTCTACTTCTCCTTCTCTTCTTCTTCTTCTTCTTCCTCAACTGCTTCTTCTTTTTCGTCTTCTTCCTCCTCGTCTTCTTCTTCTCCTTCTTCTCCTTATTCGTCTTCTTCTTGTTGTTGTTTTTCTTTTTCTTCGACAGCTTATTCATCTTTTGCTTCTTCTTCCTCTTGTTCTTCTTCTTCTTCCACTTCTTTTTGTTCTTCTTCTCTTTTTTTCTTCTTCTTCTTCTTATTCTTATTCTTCTTCTTCTTCTACAACTTCTTCTTCTTCTTCTTCTTCTTCTTCTTCTCCTTCATCTTCTTTATCATCTTCTTCTTCTACA
>JAIUJO010001030.1:32500-35000 GCA_023846275.1 Vanilla planifolia
TCTTCTTCTTCTTTTTCTTCCTATTCTTCTTCTTCTTCTTCTTCTTCTTCTTCTTCTTATTTCTTCTTCCTATTCTTTTTCTACTTCTTCTGGTTCTTCTTCTTCTTCTTCCTCTTTAACTTCTGGTTCTTGTTCTTGTTCTTTTTCTTGTTCTTGTTCTTCTTCTTGTTCTTCTTCATCTTCTTCCTCATCTTATTCTTCTTCTTCTACTACTTCTACTTCCCCTTCTTATTATTATTCTTCTTCTTCTTCTTCTTCTTATTCTTATTCTTCTTCTTCTTCTTCTTCATCTTCTTCTTCTTGTTCTAATTTTTCCTCTCCTTCTTCTTCTTCTACTACTACTATTACTATTTCTTCTTCTTCTCCTTCTTCTTTTTTTCATCTGCTTTTCTTCTTCTCTTTCTTCTACTTTTTCTTCTTTTTCTTTTTCTTCTTCTTCTTCTTCTTTTTCTTCTCCTTCCTCTTCTTCTGCATCTTCTCCACCTTCTATTTCTTCTCCTTCTTCTTCTTGATCTTCTTCTTATTCTTCTTCGTCTTTTTTTCGTCTTCAACATCTTCTTTTTCTTCTGCCTTTTCTACTACTACTACTTCTTCTTCTTCCTCCTCTTCTTCTCCTACTTCTTCTTCTTCTACTTCTTCTTCTTCTTCTTCTTCTACTACTACTACTACTTCTCCTTCTTCTTCTTGTCCTTCTTCTTCTTATTCTTCTTCTTCTTCTTCTTCTTCTTCTTCTTATTATTTTTCTTCTTCTTCTTCTTCTTCTTCTTTTTCTTCTACTTCTTCCTCTTCTTCTTCTTCTTCTTCTTCTTCTTCTTCTTCTTCTCCTTCTTCTTCTTCTTCTTCCTCTTCTTCTTCTTCTTCTACTTCTTCTACTTCTAGTTATTCTTCTTTTGCTTCTCTCCTTTTTCTTCTTCTTCTTCTTCCACTTCTTCTTCTTCTTCTTCTTCACCTCCTCCTCCTTCTTTTCTCTCCTTATTATTATTGTTATTATTATTGTTATTAGTGTTATTTTTTTCCTCATCATCCTCTTCGTCTTCTTCTTCTACTTCTCATTTTTCTTCTTGTTCTTCTTCTTCTTCTTCCCCTCCTTCTTTTTCTTTTTCTACTTCTTTTTCATTTTCTACTTCTTCTTTTTCTACGTGTTCTTCTACTACTACTTGTTCTTCTTCTTCATCATCTTTCCATTCTTCTTCCTCTTTTTCTTCATCATCATTTTATTCTTCCTCTTCTTGTTATTCTCTTTCTCCTTCTTCTTGTTTCTTCTTCTACTGCTTCTTCTTCGTCATCTTCCTCTTCTTCTTCCTCTTCTTCTTCTCCTTTAAATTCTTCTCCTTCTTCTTCTTGTTATTCTTCTACTTCTACTTCTTCTTCCCCACCTTCTTCTTCTTCTTCATCCTCTTCTTCCCATCCTTCTCCCTCTTCTTCTTCTTCTTCTTCTTCTTCTTCTTCTTCTTTTTCCTCTTCTTCTTCTTCTTTTTCTTCTTTTTTTGTTCTTCTTCTTCTTCTTTCCCTTTTCCTTCTTCATCATCTTCTTGTACTTTTTCATAATTACCATCATCATCATCAACTTTTTCTTCTTCTTCTTCCCCTACTTCTTCTTCTTCTTCTACTTGTTCTTCTTTTTCTTCTTCTTTTTCTTCTTCTTCTTCATCATAATCATCATCATCATCATCATCTTCTTCTTCTTCTACTTTCCCTTATTCTTCTTCTTTTTCCTCTTCTTCTTTTTCTTCTTTTTGATCTTCTTCTAATTTTTCTTTTTTTTCTTATTCTTCTACTTCTCTTTTTGTTCTTCTCCATCTTCTTATTCTTCTTCTTCCTCCTCGTCATCTTCTTCTTCTTGATCATACTCTTATTCCTCTTCCACGTCCTCTTCTTCTTCTTCTTCTTCTTATTCTTCTTCTTCTTCTTCTTATTCATCTGCTTCTTTTTCTTCTTGTTCTTCGTCTTCTTCTTCTTCTTCTTCTTCTTCCTCCTCTTCTTCTTCTTCTTCTTCGTTGTCCTCTTCTTGCTCTTCTACTTCCATTTTGTCTCTTCGCCTTCTTCTTCTTCTTCTACTTCTTCTCCTTTTTCTTTTACTTCTCCTTGTACTCCTTTTTCTTCTTCTCTACCTCCTTCTCGTTCGTCTACTACTTCTTCTTCTTCATCATCTTCTTATTCCTCCTCTTCTTATTCTTCTTCTTCTTCTTCTTCTTCTTCTCCGCCTCCTCCTCCTCCTCCTCCTTCTTCTTCTTCTTCTATTTCTTCTTCTTCTTCTTCTTCTTCTTCTTCTTCTTCTCCTCCTCCTCTTCCTCCTCCTTCTTCTTCTTCTTCTATTTGTTCTCCTTCTTCTTCTCCTTCTTCTTCTTCTTCTTCTTCTCCTTCTTCTACTTCTCCTCCTTCTTCTTCTACTTTTGCTTCTCCTTCTCCTTCGCCTCCTTCTTCTGCTTCTTCTTCATCCTCTTATTCTTCTTCTTCTACTTCTTCTCCTTCTTCCACTTCTTCTTCTTATTCTTCTCCT
>JAIUJO010001030.1:37500-40000 GCA_023846275.1 Vanilla planifolia
CAATTTTTTTTTTCTTCTTTTTCTTGTTCTTCTTCAACTTCTTCTTCTTCATCTTCGTCTTCTTTTTCTTCTTCTTTGATTACTTCTTCTTCTTCATCATCTTCCTTATCCACTTCTTCTTCTTCTTCATCCTCTACTTCTTCTTCTCCTCCTTCCTCTTCTTTTTATTCATCTTCATCTTCTTATTCCGCTTCTAAATCTTCTCCTTCTTCTTCTTCACGTAGTTCTTCTACTTCTCCTTCCTTTTCTTCTTCTTCTTCATCCACTTCTTCTTCTTCTTCTTCTTCTTCTACTTCCTTTTCTTCTACTTCTTCTTCTTTATCTCCATCTTCTTTTTCGTTCTTCTCCATCTTTTTCTTCCTCTTTTTTATGTTTTTCTTCTTCTACTTCTACTTCTGCTGCGTCTTATTCTACTTATACCTCTTCTTCTCCTCCTTGTTCTTCTTCTTCATTTCCTTCTTCTTCTTAATTTTCTTCTTCCTGTTATTTTTCTTCTTCTTCTTCTTCCTCATCTTCTTCTTCTACTTCTTCCGCCTTTTATTCTTCTTCTTCTTTTGTTTCTTCTTCTTCTTTTTCTTCTTCTTCTTCTTCTTCTTCATCTATTGTTTCTTCTTTTTCTTCCTCTTCGTTGTCTGCTTCTTCTTCTTCTTCTTCTTCTTCTTCTCTTTGTTCTTTTTGTTCTTCTCTTTCTTCTTTTTCTTCTTCTTCTACTCTTTTTTTTGGTTCTACTTCTACTCTTATTCTGCTTAAACTTCTTCTTCTCCTCCTTGTTCTTCTTCTTCATTTTCTTCTTCTTCTTAATTTTCTTCTTCTTTTTGATCTTCTACTTCTTCTTCTTCCTCTTCTTCTTCTTCTTCTTCCTCTTCATCAGCTTCTTTCTTTTTTCTTCTTCTTCTTCTTCTTTTCCTTCTCCTTCTTCTTCTTCTTCTTTTGCTCCTTTTTCTTCTTCTTCTTCTTCTTCATCTTCATCTTCTTATTCTCCTTCTCCTTCTCCTCATTCCACTTCTTCACTTTCATCTTCTTCTTCTTCTTCTTCTTCTTCTCCTCCTCCTTCTCCTTCTTCTTCTTCTTCAACTTCTTCTTCTTCCACTCCTTTTTATTCTTCTACTTCTTCTTCTTCTTTTTGTTCTTCTTCAACTTCTTCCTTCTACTCTTCTTCCTTCTCTTCCACTTTTTATTTCCTCTTCTTCTTCTTCTTCTTCTTCCCCTTCATCTTCTTCTTCCTCTACTTCTTCTTCTTCTTAATCTTCGTCTCCTTCTTCTTCTTATTCTCCCTCTTCTTCTTTTCAACATCTTCTTCTTCTTCTTCTACTTATTATTATTCTTATTCCCATTCTTCTTCTTCTTCCTCTTCTTCTTCTTCTTCTTATACTTATTCTTATTCTTCTTATACTTCCACTTCTTCTTCTTCTTCTTCGTCTCCTTCTATTTCTTCCTCTTCTTCTTCTCCTTCTGCCTCTTCTTCTTCTTCTTCTTCTTTAGCTACTTCTACTACTACTTCTTCTTCTTCTTATTCTCTAACTTCTTCTTCTGTTTCTTTTTCTTTTTCTTCTTCTTCTTCTTCTACTTCTACTTCTTTTTCTTCTACTTCTCCTTCTTCCACTTTTTCTTCTTCTTCTTCCTCTTCTTCTTCCTCTTCTTTTTCTTATTTTTATTCTTCTTCTTCTTCTTCACCTCCTACTGCCTCTTCTTCATCTTCTTCTTCTTCTTCTTCATCTTCGTCTTCCTCTTGTACAACTTCTTCTACTTCTTTTTTTTTTCTTCTTCTTCTACATGTTCTGCTTCTTCTTTCACTTCTTCAACTACTTTTTCTTCTTCTAATACTTCTTCTTCTTCTTCTTCTTCTTCTTCATCATCCTCTTGTTCATCTTCTTCTTCATCTTCTTCTTCTTCTTCATCTCCTTCTTCTTCTCTTTCCTCTTCTAGTACTTTTCTTCCTCTTCGGGCCCTTCTTCTTCTTCGTCTTCTTCTTCTTCCTCTTCTTTCTCCTCTTCTTCTTCCTCTCCTTTTTCTTCTTCTTCTTCTTCTTCTCCTTTTTGTTCTTCTTCTACTTCTTTTCCTTCTCTTTCTTCTACTTCTTCTTCTAATTCTTTTTCTTCTTCTTCTTCCGCATCATCACCATCTTATAATACTTCTTCTTCTTCTTCTTCTTGTTCTTCTTCTTCTTCTTCTTCTTCTTCTCTTTCTCTGTCGTCTTCTTCTTCTTATCTATATTCTTCTTCTTCTTCTTCTTCTTCTTCTTCTTCTTCCTCTTCTTCTTCTCCTTCATCTTCTTCCTCTTCTAATTTTTCTTCTTCTTCTTCTTCTTCTTCATATTTTTCTTCTTCTTCTTCTTCTTCTTCTTCTACTTATACTTCTTCCCCTTCTTCTCCTTCCTTTTCTTCTTCTTCTTCTTCTTTCTTTTTGTCTTCTTCTTCGTTCTCATCTTCTTCTTCCTCTCCATCTTCTTCTCCTCCATTTTTTCTTCTTCTTCTTCTTTATATTCTTGTCGTTTTTCTTC
>JAIUJO010001030.1:45000-47500 GCA_023846275.1 Vanilla planifolia
TGCTTCTTCTTATTTTTCATATTCTTCATCTACTTCATTTTCTTCTTCTTCATCTTCCTCTTGTTCTTCTTCTTCTTCCTCTTGTTCTTCTTCTTCCTCCTCCCCCTCTCCTACTTCCCCTTCGTCCTCTTCTTCTTATTCTTCTTGTTCTTGTTCTTCTTCTTCTTCTTTTTCTTCTTCTTCTTCTTCTACTTCTTCTTGTTCTTCTCCTAATGCTTCTTAATCTTCTACTTCTTCTTCTTCTTGTTCTCCTTCTTCTTCTTCCTCTACTTTTCATCTTTTCCTTTCTCTTGTTCTCCTTCTTCTCCTCCTGCTTCACTATCTTCTACTTATTATTCTTATTCTTCTTTTTCTTCTTCTTCATCCTCTTCTTCTTCTAATTTTTTTTCTACTTCATATTCATTTTCTACTTCTTCTTTGTCTTCTTCTTGTACTACTTCTTCTTCTTCTTCTTCTTCTTCTACTCCATCTTCTTGTTCTACTTCTTCTTCTTCTCCATCTTCTTGTCTAATTCTTCTTCTTCTTCCTCTTCTTCTTATTCTTGCTTTTCTTCTTCTTCGTCCTCTACTTCTTCTACTTCTTTTTCTTGTACTTCTTTTTCCTCTTCTTCTTCTTCTTCTCCTTCTTCTTCTTCTTCTTCTTCTACTTCTTCATCTTCTTCTTCTTTGTCTTCTTCTTCCTCTTCTTCTTCCTCTTGTTCTTGTTCTTCTTCTTTTTCTTCTTCTTCTTCATCATCTTCTTCTTCTCCTCCTCCTTCTTCTTATTCGTCATCATCTTACACTTCTTCTTCTTCTTCTTCCACTTCTTCTTCTTCTTCCCCCTCCTCCTTCTTCAACTTCTTCTTCTTCTTCTTCTTCTTTCAATTCTTATTCTTCTTATTCTTCTTCTTCCTTTTCTTCTTCTTCTTCATCATCAACTTCTTCTTCTTCTTCTTCTTCTTCATCTACAAATTCTTATTCTTCTTCTTCTTCTTCGTCTTCTTCCCCTTCTTCTACTTCTTCTCCTACTACTCCTTCTTCTTCCTATTCTCCTTCTACCTCTTCTTCTTCTTCCTCTTCTCCTTCTACCTCTTCTTCTTTTTCTTCTTCTTCTCCTTCCTTTTCTTCTAAGTCTTCTTCTTCTTCTTCTTCATCTTCGTCTTCTTGTTCTTCTTATTCGCCCTCTTCTTCTTGTACTTCTTCTTCATCTTCTTCTTCATCATCTTCATCTTCTTCTTCTTCATTTTCTTCCTCTTCTTTTTCTTCTTCTTCTTCTTCTTCTTCTTCTTCTTCTTTTTCTTCTTCTTCTACTTCTACTTCTTGTTCTCCTTCTTCTCCTTCATCTTCTCCTTCTTCTCCTTCTTCTTCTCCTCCTTCTTCTTCTTCTTCACCTCCTTCTTCTTCTTCTTCTTCTTCTTCTTCTTCTTCTTCTTCTTCTCATTCTTCCTGTTTCTCTTCTTCTTCATCTTCTTCTTCTTCTTTTTCTATTGGTTCATCTTCTTCTTCTTCTTCTTCTTCTTCTTCTTCCACTTCTTCTTCTTCTTCTTCTTCTTCTTCTTCCTCTTCCTCTTCTTCTTCTTCTTCTTCTCTCCTTCTTCTTCTTCTTAAGCTTCCTTTTATTCTTCTTCATCTTCTTCTTCTTCTTCTTCTTCCTCTTCTACTTCTTCTTCTTCTTCCTGCTCTTTTTCTTCTTCTTTTTCTTCTTCTTCTTGTTCTTATTCTTCTTATACTTCCTCTTCTTCTTCTTCTACTTCTTCTTCTTCTTCGTCTCCTTCTATTTCTTCCTCTTCTTCTTCTCCTTCTACATCATCTTCTTCTTCTTTTTCTTCTACTATTTCTATTAGCACTAATTCTTCTTCTTCTTATTCTCTAACTTCTTCTTCTACTTCTTTTTCTTCTTCTTCTACTTCTTCCCCTTCGCCTTCAACCTCGTCTTCTTCTTGTTCCTCCCCTTCTCCATCTCTTGCTTCTTGTAATACTTCTTCTCCTTCTTCTTCTTCTCCTTCTTCTCCTTGTTTTTCTCCTTCTTCTTCTTATTCTTCTAATCCTCCTTTTTATACTTCTCCTTCTTATTCTTCTTCTTCTTATTCTTCTTCTAATTTTGCATCTTCCTCTTCTTCTTCTTCTTCTTCTTTTTCCTCTTACTCTTATTTTTCTTCTACTTCCTATTCTTCTTCTTCTTCTTCTACTTCTCCCTCTTCTTCATTTTCATCTTCTTTTTCTTCTACTTCTATTTCTTTTTCTTCTACTTCTCCTTCTTCCTCTTCTTCTTCTTCTTCTTCTTCCTCTTTTTTTTTCTTATTCTTCTTTTACTTCTTCTTCACCTCCTACTTCTTCCTCTTCTTCATCATCTTATTGTTCTTCTTTTTCTTCTTCTTCTTCTTCTTCTTCTTCCTCTTCCTCTTCTTCTACATCTTCTACTTCTTTTTTTTCTTCTTCTTTTTCTTCTTCTTCCTCTGCTTCTACTTCCACTTCTTCATCTGCTTTTTCTTCTTCTAATACTTCTTCTTCTTCTTCCTCCT
>JAIUJO010001030.1:52500-55000 GCA_023846275.1 Vanilla planifolia
TATTCTTCTTCTTCTTCTTCTTCTTCTTCTTCTTCTTATTCTTCTTCTTCTTCTTCTTCTTCTTCTTCTACTTTTCATCTACTTCTTCTTCTTCCTCATCCTCTTCTTCTTCTTCATCTTCCTCTTCTTCTTCTTTTCTTTCTTCTTCTTCTTTCGCTTCTTCTTCTTCTTCTTCTTCCTTTTCTACTTCTTCTTCATCATCCTCTTCTACTTCTTCATCTTCCTCTTCTACTTCTTCTTCTTTTACATTCTCTTCATCTTCTTCTTCGTCTTATATTTCTACTTCGCCTTCTTCTTCTTCTTCTTCTTCTTCTACTATTACTACTACTAATTCTACTTGTTATTGTAATTCTAGCTCATTTTCTACTTCTTTTTCTTCATTGTTATCTTATTTTTCTTCCTTTTCTTGTTCTTCTTGTTCTTCTACTCCCTCTTCTTCTAACTCTTCTTCTTCTTCTTTTTTATCCTCTTCTTCTTCTTCTTCTTCTTCCTCTCCTTCTTCTTCTCTTTCCTCTTCTAGTACCTTTCTTCTTCTTCGGGCTCTTCTTCTTCTTCGTCTTATTCTTTTTCTTCTTCTTCTTCTTCTTCTTCTTCTTTCTCCTCTTCTTCTTCCTCTACTTTTTCTTCTTCTTCTCCTGCTTGTTCTTTTTCTACTTCTTCTTTTCCTTCTCTTTCTTCTCCTTCTTCTTCTCCTTCTTTTTCTTCTTGTTCTTCCACATCATCACCATCTTATAATACTTCTTCTTCTTCTTCTGCTTCTGCTTCTTTTTTTCTTCTTCTTCTTCTTCTCTTTCTTCTTCTTCTTCTTCTTCCACTTTTTCTTCTACTTCTTTTTTTCCTCTTCTTCTTTTTCTATTTTTTTTCTTCTTCTTCTTCTTATTCTTCTTCAACTGCTTCTTCTTCTTCTTCGTCTTCTTCTTCTTCTTCTTCTTTGACTACTTCTTCTTCTTCATCTTCCTCTTCCACTTCTTCTTCTTCTTCAGCCTCTACTTCTTCTTCTCCTCCTTCCCCTTCTTTTTATTCTTCATCTTCTTATTCTGCTTCTAAATCTTCTCCTTCTTCTTCTTCATGTTGTTCTTCTACTTCTCCTTCCTTTTCTTCTTCTTCTTCCTCCACTTCTTCTTCTTCTTCTTTTTCCTTTTCTTCTACTTCTTCTTCTTCATCTCCATCTTCTTTTTTGTTCTTCTCCTTCTTCTTTTTCTTCCTCTTCTTTATGTTTTTTTTCTTCTACTTCTACTTCTACTGCTTCTTCAACTTATACCTCTTCTTCTCCTCCTTGTCCTTCTTCTTCATTTCCTTCTTCTTTTTAATTTTCTTCTTCCTGTTCTTCTTCTTCTTCCGCATCTTCTTCTTCTTCTTCTTCTTCTTCTTCTTCCGCTTTTTATTCTTCTTCTTCTTTTGTTTCTTCTTCTTCTTCTTCTTCTTCCTCTATCGCTTCTTCTTCTTCTTCCTCTTCGTCGTCTTCTTCTTCTTCTTCTTCTTATTCTCTTTCTTATTTTTTTCTTCTTCTTCTCTTTTTTTTGGTTCTACTTCTACTCTTCTTCTTCTTCTTCTACTTAAACTTCTTCTTCTCCTCCTTATTCTTTTTCTTCATTTTCTTCACCTTCTTAATTTTCTTCTTCTTTTTCTTCTTCTACTTCTTCTTCTTCCTCTCCTACTTCGTCTTCCTTTTCATCAACTTCTTTCTTTTTTCTTCTTCTTCTTCTTTTCCTTCTACTTCTTCTTCTTCTTCTTCCTCTCCTTTTTCTTCTTCTTCTTCTTCTTCATCTTCATCTTCTTATTCTCCTTCTCCTTCTCCTCCTTCCACTTCTTCGCTTTCATCTTCTTCTTCTTCTTCTTCATCATCTTCTTCTTCATCTTCTTCTTCTTCTTCCACTTCTTCTCCTTTTTGTTCTTCTTCAACTTCTTCCCTCTACTCTTCTTCCTCCTCTTCCACTTTTTATTTCTTCTTCTTCTTCTTCTTCTTCCCCTTCTTCTTCTTCTTCTTCCTCTACTTCTTCTACTACTACTTCTTCTTCATCTTCGTCTTCTTCTTCTTCTTATTCTCCCTCTTCTTCTTATACTTCTTCTTTTCAACATCTTCTTCTTCTTCTTCTACTTATTATTATTCTTATTCCAATTGTTCTTCTTCTTCTTCTTCTTCTTCTTCTTCTTCTTCTTCTTCTTCTTCTTCTTCCTCTTTTTCTTCTTCTTCTTCTTATACTTATTCTTATTCTTCTTATTCTTCTTCTTTGTCTCCTTCTATTTCTTCCTCTTCTTCTTCTCCTTCTGCCTCTTCTTCTTCTTCTTCTGCTTCTTCTTCTTCTTCTGCTACTTCTACTACTACTTCTTCTTCTTCTTATTCTCTCACTTCTTCTTCTTCTGCTTCTTCTTCTTTTTCTTCTTCTTCTTCTTCCTCTTCTTCCCCTTCTTCTTCTACCTCATCTTCTTCTTGATCCTCCCCTTCTTCTTCATCTCCTGCTTCTTGTTATACTTCGTCTCCTTCTTCTTCTTCTCTTTC
>JAIUJO010002576.1:0-2500 GCA_023846275.1 Vanilla planifolia
GAAGAATAGAAGAAGAAGAAGAAGAATAAGAATAAGAAGAAGAAGAAGTAGAATAATAAGATTGAGTACAAGAAGAAGAAGAAGAAGATGGAGAAGAAGAAGAAAAGGAAAAAGAAGAAGAAGACGAAGAAGTAGAAGAAGAAGAAGAAGAAGATGAGGAAGATAGAGAAGGAGCAGAAGACGAAAAAGAAGAAGAAGATGAAGAAGAAGAAGAAGAACCAGAACAAGAAGAAGAAGAAGAATATGAAGAAAAAAGAGAGGAAGAAAAAGAAAGAGAAGGAGAAAAAGGAGAAGAAAATGAAAAAGAAGAAGACAAAAAAGTATAAGAATAAAAAGAAGAAGAAGAAGAAGGAGAAGAAGAAGAAGAAGATGAAGAAGAATAGGAAGGAGAAGTAGAAGAAGAAGAAGAAGAAGAAAAAGATAAAGAAGAAGGAGAAGAAGAAGGAGAAGAAGAAGAAGAAGAAGAAGAAGATAAAGAAGAAGATGATGAAGAAGAAGGAGAAGAAGAAGGAGAAGAAGAAGAAGAAGAAGAAGATGATGAAGAAGAGGAAAGAGATGGGGAAGAAGAAGAGAAGAAAAAGAAGAAGAAGAAGAAGAAAACGATGAAGAGATGAATAAGTAGAAGAAAATGAAGAAGAGGAAGAGGAAGAAGAAGAAGACATTGATGAAGATGGTGAAGAAGAAGAAGAAGAAGAAGATGATGATGATGATAAAGAAGAAGAAGACGAAGAAGAAGAAGAAAAGATGATGACAAAGAAGAAGAAGGTGGAGAAGAAAAAGAAGTAGAATAAGAATAATAGCAATAAAAATAATAATATTAATATTAATCATAATAAAAACCATAATAATAATAATATCAATACCAAGAAGAACAAATTGAAGATGTTGAAAAAAGAAGAAGAAAAAGAAAAAGAATAATAATAAAAACATGATAATAATAATAGTAAGAACGAGAAGAAGAAGAAGAAGATGTAGACTAGAAGATGAAGAAGAAGAAGAAGAAGTAGAAGAAGAAAAAGGAAAAGAAGAAGAAGAAAAAGAAGAAGAAGAAGAAGAAGATAAAAAACAAGATGAAGAAGAAGAGGAAGAAGTCGAAGTAGGAGAGGAAGAAGAAGAAGAAGAAGAAGAAGAAGAAAAAGATGAAGAAGATGAAGAAGCAGAAGAAGAAGAAAAAGATGAAGAAAAAGAAGAAAAGGAAGAAGAAGTTGTTGAAGAAGAAGAAGAAAAAGAAGAAGAAGATGAAGAGAAGCAGAACATAATGATGAAGAATAAAAGAAGAAGAAGAAGAAGATGATGATGATGAAGAAGAAGACGATGATGAAGAAAAGAAGAAGAAGAAGAAGAAGAAGAATAAGAAGAAGAAGAAGAAGAAGAAAACAACGAAGAGATGAATAAGATGAAGAAAATGAAGAAGAAGAATAAGAGAAAGAAGAAGAAGAAGATGTTTATGAAGAAGAAGAAGAAGAACAAGAAGAAGAAAAAGAAGAAAAAGAAGAAGAAGAAGAAGTAGATGATGATAAAGAAGAAGAGGAAGACGAAGACAAACAACAAGAAGAAGAAGACAAAGAGAAAGAAGTAGAACAAACAGAGGAAAGAGAAGGAGAAGAAGTGGAAGGCAAATAAGAAGTTGAAGAAGAAGAAGGAGAAGGAGAAGAAGAAGAAGAAGAAGAAGAAGAAAAAGAAGAAGAAGACAAAGAAGAAGGAGAAGAAGGAGAAGAACAAGAACAAGAAGTAGAAGAAGAAGGAGATGAGGAAGAAGAAGAATGCGAAGAAGAAGAAGACGAAGAAGGAGAAGAAGAAGAAGAAGAAGAAGTGGAAGAAGGAGAAGGAGTTGAAGAAGGAAATGAAGAAGAAGAAGAAGAAGAAGAAGAAGAACAAGAAGAAGAAGAAGAATATGAAATAGAAAGAGAAGAAGAACAAGAAGATGAAGAAGAAAAAGAAGAAGAAGAACAAAAAGAAGAAGACAAAGAAGAAGAAGAAGAAGAAGAAGAAGAAGAAGTAGAAGAAGAACAAGAAGAAGAAGAAGATGTAGAAGAAGAGGAAGGAGGAGAAGAAGAAGAAGTAAAAGAAGAAGAAGAAGAAGAAGAAGAATAAGGAGAAGAAGTAGGAGAAGAAGAAGAAGAAGAAGAAGAAGAAGATAAAGAAGAAGAAGATGAAGAAGAGGACAAAGAAGAGGAAGAAGAAGAAGAAGAAGGAGAAGAAAAAGATGAAGAAAAAGGCTAAGAAGAAGAAAATGATAAAGAGATTAATAAGAAGACGAAAATTTAGAAGATGAAGAGGAGCAAAAAGAAGATGTTGAATAAGAAGAAGAAGAAGAAGAAAAAGAAAAAGAGGAAGAAGAAGAAGACGAAGACACAGACGAAGAAGAAGAAAAAGACGATGAGAAAGAAGTAGAAGGAAAAGAAGGATAAGGAGAAGAAGAGGAAGACAAATAAGAAGAAGAAGACAAAGAAGAAGAAGAAGAAGATGAACAAGATGAAGGAGAAGAAGAAGAAGACAA
>JAIUJO010002576.1:15000-25000 GCA_023846275.1 Vanilla planifolia
AACAGGAGGAAGAAGAACAAGAAGAACAACTAGAAGAAGAAAAATAATAAGAAGAAGAAGAAGAGGAAGGGGAAAAAGAAGAAGGAGAAGAAAAAGAAATAGTAGAAGGAGAAGAAGAAAAAGAAGAAGAAATGAAGAAGAATATGATGAACTCGAAGAATGAAAATAATACCACGAAGAAGAAGAAGAAGAAGAAGAAGGTGATGAAGATGATGTGGATGAAGAAGAAGAAGATGAAGATGAAGAAGAAGAAGAAGATGAAGAAGAAAATGATAAAGAAGTGGAAGAAGAAGATGACAAAGAAGAAGAAGAAGATGAAGAACACGAAGAACGAGGAGAAGAAGAAGAAGATAGAGAAAAACAAGAACTAGAATAAGAATAACAACAACAAAATTAATAATAACAATAATAATAATAATAATAATAGGTAATATAAGATGAACAAGTAGAAGAAGAAGAAGAAGAAAAGGAATAATAATAAGTATAATAATAATAATAGTAATAATGATAATAGTAAGAACTAGAGGAAGAAGAGGAAGAAGAAGAAGAAGAAGAAGAAGAAGACGAAGACGAAGAAGAAGAAGAAGAAGAAGAAGGAGGAGGAGAAGAACAAGAAGAACAATAAGAAGAAGAAGAAGATGAACAAGAAGTAGGAAAGGAAGAAGAAGAAGAAGAAGTAGTAGAAAATTAAGAAGAAGAAGAAAATGATGAAGAAGTTGAAGAACCAGAAGAAGAAGAAAATGATGATGAAGAAGAAGAAGAAGAAGAAGAAGAAGAAGAAGAAGAGGAAGAACAAGTTGTTGAAGAAGAAGAAGAAGAAGATGGAGAAGAAGAAAAAGAAAAAGAAGAAGTTGAAGGAGAAGAAGAAGAAGAAGAACAAGACAAAGACAAAGAAGAAGAAGAAGAAGTGGAAGAAAAGAAGCAGAAGGCCAAGAAGTGGAAGACAAAGAAGAAGAAGAAGAAGAAGAAGAAGAAGTAGAAGAAGAAGAACAAGTTGAAGAACAGGAGGAAGAAGAATAAGAACAACATGAAGAAGAAAAATAAGAAGAAGAAGAAGTAAAGGAAGATGAAGAAGAAGAAGAAGAAGATGATGATGATGATGATGATGAAGAAAAGAAGAAGAAGAAGAAGAAGAAGAAGAAATAGAAGAAGAAGAAGATTGAGATGAAGAAGAAGAAGAATGCAAAGAAGAAGAAGAAGGTGAAGAAGGAGAAGAAGCAGAAGAAGAAGATGAGGAAGGAGGAGTCGAAGAAGGAAAAGAAGAAGAAGAAAAAGGAGAAGAAGAAGAAGAAGAAGAAGAAGAAGAAGAAGAAGAAGAAGAAGAACAAGAAGAAGATGAAGAGTATGAAGAAGAAAGGGAAGAAGAATAAGAAGAAGAAAAAGAAGAAGAAGAAAAAGAGGAAGATAAAGAAGAATAAGAAAAAGAAGAAGAAGAAGTAGAAGAAGAAGAAGATGAAGAAAACGAGGAATTGGAAGTAGAAGAAGAAGAAAAAGAAGAATAAGAAAAAGAAGAAGGAGAAGGAGAAGGAGGAAAAGAAGAAGAAGAAAAAGAAGTTAAAGATGAAAAAGATGAAGAAGAGGACAGAGAAGAGGAAGAAGAAGAAGAAGAAGGAAACAACGAAGAGATGAATAAGATGAAGAAAATGAAGAAGAAGAAGAGGAAGAAGAAGAAGAAGCCGTTTATGAAGAAGAAGAAGAAGAAGAAGAAGAAGAAAAGGAAGAATGTTAAGAAGAAGAAGTAGAAGAAGTAGATGATGATAAAGAAGAAGAGGAAGACAAAGACAAACAAGAAGAAGAAGAAGACAAAGAGAAAGAAGTAGAACATAAAGAGGAAGGAGAAGGAGAAGAATTGGAAGGCAAATAAGAAGTTGAAGAAGAAGAAGAAGGAGAAGAAGAAGAAGATGAAGAAGAAGAAGAAGAAGACAACAAAGAAGACAAAGAGGAAGAGGAAGAAGAAGAAGAAAAAGAAGAAGAAAAAAAAGAAGAAGAAGATGTAGAAGAAGGATAAAAAAAAGTTGAAGATGGAGAAGAAGAAAACAAAGAAGAAGAAGATGAAGAAGAAGAAGAAGATATAGAAGAAGAAGAAGAATGAGAAGAAGAAGAAGAATAAGAAGAAGAATTCGAATATTAAGAAGAAAGAAGAAGAAGAAAAAGAAGGAGAACAAAAAAAGATGAGCTAGAAGATGATGATGAAGAAGAAGAAGAAGAAAAAGAAAAAGTCAACAACGAAGAAGAAGAAGAAGACGAAGAAGTAGAAGTCGAAGAAGAAGAAGACACAGAAGGGAAGAAGGAGAACATGAAGAAGAAGAGAAGGAAGAAGAAGAAGAAGATGATGATGATGAACAAGAACATGAATGAAATGAAGAAGAATAAGAAGAATAAGAAGAAAATGTAGAAGAAGAAGAAGAAGACGAAGAAGATTAGGAAGAAGAAAAAGAAGAAGATGAAGAAGAAGAAGATGAAGAGGAAGAAGAAGAAGAAAAAGATAAAGAAGATGAAGAAGAAGAAGAAGAAGGAGATGGAGAAAAAGAAGAAGAAGAAGAAGAAGATGAAGAAGGAAAAGGAAGAGGAGAAAGAGAAGAAAGAGAAGAAGAAAAAGGAAAAAAAGAAGACGAACAAGAAGAAGAAGATGGAGAAGAAGAAGAAGAAGAAGAAGATGAAGAAGAAGGAGAAAAAGAAGAAGAAGACGTCAAAGAAGAAGATGAAGTAGAAGAAGACGAGGAAAAAGAAGAAGACAATATAGAAGAAGAAGAAAAAGAAGAAGAAGAAGAAGAAGATGATGATGAAGAAGAAGAAGATAAGGAAGAAGAAAAAGAATCAGAATAAGAAAAACAACAAGAAGAAGAGGTAGAAGAAGAAGAAGAAGAAGAAGAAGAAGAAGTAGAAAAAGAAGAAGATGATGAAGAAGAAGAAGAAGAAGATAAAGAATAAGGGAAGAAGAAGAAAAAGAAGAAGAAGAAAAAGAAGAAGAAGGAGAAGGAGAAGGAGAAGAAGAAGAAGAAGAAGTAGAAGAAGAAGACGAAGTAGAAGAAGAAGACAAAGAAGAGAAAGTGGATGAAGAAGAAAGAGAAGAAGAAGAAGAAGAAGAAGAAGAAGTAGAATAAAAGGAAGTAGTAGAAGAAGAAGAACAAGAAGAAGAAGAAGAAGTATAAGAAGAACATGCAGAAGAAGAATATGAAGAAGAAGATGAACAAGTTGAAAAAGGAGTCAAAGAAAAAAGAAGAAAAAAATCAAAAAAGAAGAACGAGAAGAAGAAGAAGAAGAAGAAGAAGAAGAACAAGAACAAGAAGAAGATGAAAGAGCCAGAAAAGAAGAAGTTAGAGAAGAAGAAGAAGAAGAAGAAAAAGAAGAAGAAGGAGGAGAAGAAGATGTAATGACGAAGAAGAACAAGAAGAAGGAGAAGAAGATGAAGAAGAAGAAGAAGGAGAAGAAGAAGAACAAAAAATGTGAAGTAACAAAAGAAGAAGAAGAAGAAGAAGAAGATGTAGAAGATGAAGTAGGAGATGATGAAGAAGAAGATGTAGAAGAATATTATCGATAAGAAGAGAAAGAAGAAGAAGGAGAAGAAGAAGAAGAAAGAGAAGAAGAAAGAGAAGAAGAAGAAAAGGAAGAAGAAGAAGACGAGTAGTAGAAGACGAAGAAGTGGAAGAAGAAACCTGTCAAAGTAAAAGAAGAACATGAAGAAAAGGAAGAAGTTGAAGAAGAAGAAGAAGAAGAATGAAAATAATAATAACAATAATAATAAGAAGAAAAATGAGATGAAGAATAGAAAAACTATAATAATAATAATAACAATAATAATAACAAGAAAAAAAAGAAGAAGAAGAACAAGAAGAAGTAGAAGAAGATGATGGTGATGAAGAAGAAGTGGACGAAGAAGGAGGAGAAGTAAAAGAAGAAGAAGAAGAAGAAGAATAAGAATAAGTAGACGAAGAAGAGGAAGAAGAAGAAGACGAATAAGATGAAAAAGAATAATAATAATAATAATAAGTTGACGAAGAAGTAGAAGATCACGAAGAAGAGGAAGAACAGGAAGAAGAAGAAGAGGAAGAAGAACTAGAAGAAGAAGAAGAAGAAGAAGAAGAAGAATAAGAAGAAGAATTAGAAGAAGATGATGAAGAAGAAGAAAAAGAGCAAGAAGTATAAGAAGAAGACGAATAAACAACAATGAAAAAGAAGAAGATGAGGTAGAAGAAGAGGAAGAAGAACAAGAAGAAGAAGAAGAAAAAGAACAAGAAGTAGATGAAGATGAAGAAGTAGAAGAAATTGAAGAACAAGGAGGAGGAGACAAAGAAGAATGAGATGAGGAAGAAGAAGAAGAAGTGTAAGATGAAGGAGGAAGAGGAGGAGAAGGAGAAGAAGAAGAAGAAGACAACAAAGAAGAAGACGAAGAAGAGGAGGAGGACGAAGAAGAAGAATAAGAAGAACAAGAAGAAGAAGAATAAAAAGAAAAAGAAGAAGAGGAAGAAGATGAAGAAAAACAAGAAGATGATGAAGAACAAGAAGAAGATAAAGAAGAAGAAGATGAAGAAGAAGAAGTAGAAGAAGAAAAGAAGAAGATGAAGAAGATGATGAAGAAGAAGAAGAAGAAGAAAAAGAAGAAGAAGAAGAAGAAGAAGAAGAAGAAGAAGAAAAGGAAATAGAAGAAGAAGAAGATAAAACAAGTAGAAGAAGAAGATGATGACCAAGAAGAAAGAAGAGGAAGGCAAAGAAGAAGAATACAAAGAAGAAGAAGTCGCAGAAGATGAAGAAGAGGGAGAAGAAGAAGAAGAAAATTAAGAATAAGAAGAAGAAGAAGAAGGATAAAGAAAAGAAGGAGGAGGAGGAGGAGGAGGAGAAGAAGAAGAAGAAGAAGAAGAATAGAAAGAACAAGAAGAAGAAGGAGAAGAAGAAGAAGAAGAATAAGATGAAGAAGAAGAAGAACAAATGGGTGAAGAAGAAGGAGAAGAAGAAGAAGAAGAAAAAGAAGAAGTCGAAGAAAAAGAAGAAGAAGAAGAAGATGTAGAAGAACAAGAAGGAGAAGAAGAAGAAGGAGGAGGAGGAGGTGGAGGAGAAGAAGAAGTTGATGATGAAGAAGAAGTGGACGAAGAAGAAGGAGAAGACGAAAAAAAAGAAGAGGAGAAGAATAAGAACAAGAAGAAGACGAATAATAATAATAAGAAAAACAAATAATAACAATAATAATAATAATAATAATAATAATAATAATAATAACAATAATAATAATAATAATGTAGAAGACGAATAAGGAGACGAAGAAGAAGAAGAGGAAGAAGAAGAAGGAGAAGAAGAATAAGAAGAAGAAGAAGAAGAGTAAGAAGAACAAAAAGAAGAAGAAGAAGAAAACAAAGAAGAAAAAGATGAAGAAGGAGAAGAAGAAGAGGAAGAAGAACAAGAAGAAGAACACAAAGAAGAAGAACAAGATGAAGAAGAAGAAGAAGAAGACAGAGAAGATGAAGAAGATGAAGACAAAGAAGAAGAAGAAGCAAAAGGAGAAGAACAAGAACAAGAAGATTACAAAGAATAAAAAGAAGAAGGAGAAGAAGACTATGTAAAAGGAGAAGAAGACAAACAAGAAGTAGAAGAAGGCGAAAAAGAAGAAGAAGAAGAAGAAGAAGAAGAAGAAGGAGAAGAATAAGACGAAGAAGAAGTTGAAGAAGAACAGAAGAAGAAGAAGAAGAAGAAGAAGTAGAAGAAGCAGAATAAGAATAAGAAGAAGAAAAAGAAGAAGAAGATGAAGAAGATAAAGAAGTCGAAGAAGAAGAAGAAGAAGAAGAAGAAGGAGAAGGAGAAGAAGAAGAAGAAGAAGAAGGAGAAGAAGAAGTAGAAGAACAAAAAGAAGAAGAAGAAATAGAAGAAAGAAGAAGAAGAAGAAGATGAAGAATAAAAAGAAGTAGAGCAAGAAGAAAGAGAAAAAGAAGAGGAACAAGTAGACGAAGAGGAAGCAAAAAAGGATAAAGAAGGAGAAGAAGAAGAACATGAAGAAGAAGGGGAAGAAGAAGAAGAATAAGAAGTCGAAGACAAAGAAGCAGAAGAAGAAGAAGAAGAAGAAGAAGAAGAAGAAGAAGAAGAAGCAGGAGGAGGAGGAGACCAAGAACAACCAGAAGAAGAAGAAGAAATAGAAGAAGAAGAAGAAGATGATGAAGGAGAGGAAGAAGATGTCAGAGTAGAAGAAGAAGCGGAAGAATAAGAACAAGAAAAAGAAGATGAAGAAGCAGAATAAGCAGTCTAAGAAGAAGAAGCAAAACAACAACAAAAAGAAGAAGGAGAAGAAAGCGACGAAGAAGAAGAAGAAGAAGTAGAAGATGAAGAAGAAAAAGAAGAAGAAAAATAAGAAAAAGAGAAAGAAGAAAAAAGAAAAAAAGAAGAAAAAGACAAAGAAAAAAAAAATCAGAAGAAGAAGAAGTAGCGAGGAAGAAGTCAAAGAAGAAAATGAAGAAGTTGAAGAAGAAGAAGATGAAGAAGAAGAAGAAGATGAAGAAGAAGAAGAAGAAGAAAAGGAAGAAGAAGAAAAAGAAGACAAAGAAGAATAATAAAAAGTTGAAGAAGAAGATAAATATGTAGAAGAAGAAGAAGAAGGAGAAGAAGAAGGAGAGGAAGGAAAAGAAGAAGGTGGAGAAGAATAAGAAAAAGAAGAAGAAGAACTACAACAAGAAAATGACAAAGAAGAAGAAGAGGTGGAAGAAGAAGAAGGTATAAAACAAGAAGAAGATAGATAAGAAGATGAAGAAGAAGTCAAAGAAAAAAGAAGATGTAGAAGAAGAAGAAGAAGAAGAAGAAGAAGACGAGGAAGAATGAAAAAGAAGTAGTAGAAGAAGGAGAAGAAGAAGAAGAAGAAGAAGAATAAGAAGTATACAAAGAAGAAGAAGACAAAAAGAAGAAGAAGTAGATTAAAAAGAAGAATAAGAAGAAAACGAAGAAGAAGAAGACAAAAAAGAAGGTGGAGGAGAAGGACAAGAAGAAGTAAGAGAATGAGAAGGAGAAGTAGAAGAAAAAGGCAAAAAAGAAGAAGAGGAAGGATGAGAAGAAGAATGAGAAGAAGAAGAAGAAGAAGAAGAAGATGAAGTAGAACAAGAAGAAGAAGATACTAAGAAGAAGAAGAAGAAGAAGGGGAAGAAGAAAAAAAGAAGAAGATGAAGCAGATGAAGAAGAAGAAGAAGAAGAAAAAGAAGAAGAAAAAGAAGAAGAAGAAAAAGACGAAGAGCTAGATGAAGAAAAAGAAGAAGAAGAAGAAGAAGAAAAGGAAGAGGAGGAGGAGGAGGAGAAGAAGAAGAAGAAGAAGAAGAAAAGAAGAATTAGAAGGAGAAGAAGAAGAAGAAGAAGAAGAAGAAGAAGAAGAAGAGAAAGAAGAAGAAGAAGAGGAAGAAGAAGAAGAAAAAGAAGAAGAAGAAGAAGAAGAAGAAGAAGACAAAGAAGAAGGAGAAGAAGAAGAAGAAGAAGAAAAAGAAGAAGAAAAAGTAGATGATGATGAAGAAGGAGAAGAAGAAGAAGAAGAAGAAGAAGAAGAAAAAGATGATGAGGAAGAAGACGATGAAGAGAAAGAAGAACAACAAGACAAAGAAGAAGCATAAGACGAAGAAGAAGTAGAAGAAGAAAAAGAAGAAGAAGAAGAAGAAGAAGAAGAAGAAAAAGAAGAAGATGAAGAAGAAGAAGAAGAAGAAAGAAGAAGAAGAAGAAGAAGAAGAAGAAGAAGAGGAAGATGAAGGAGAAAAAGAAGAAGAAGATGAACAAAAGAAGAACAATAAGAAGAAGAAGATGAAGAAGAATAAGAAGAAGAAGATGAAGAAGAATAAGAAAAAGAAGAAGAAGAAGATGAAGAAGGAGAGATGAAGAAGAAGAAGAAGAAGTAGTAGAAGAAGAAGGTGAAGGAGAAGGAGAAGAAAGTGACGAAGAAGAGGAAGAAGAAGAAGATGTAAAAAAGAATACAAAGAAGAACAAGAAGAACACGATGAAGATGATGATGTCGAAGAAGTCGAAGAAGAAGAAGAAGAAGAAGAAAAAGAAGAAGAACAAGAAGAAGAAGAAGAAGAAAAAGAAAAAGAATATGAAGATGTAAAGGAAGTAGACGAAGAAAAAGAAGAAGAAGAAGAAGAAGAAGAAGAAGAAGAAGAAAAAGGAGGGGAATAAGTAGAAGATGATGAAGAAGTAGCTGAAGAAGAAAATGAATAAGAAGAAGAGGAAGAAGAAGAAAAAGAAGAATTAGATAAAGAAAATGATGAAGAAGAAGAAGACAAAGAAGAATAGCGAGGAGAAGAAGAAGAAGTATAAGATGAAGGAAAAGAAGAAGAAGACGAGGAAAAAGAAGGAGAAGGAGGAGGTGGCGGAGAAGAAGCTGAAGAAGAAGAAGAAGAAGTAGAGGAAGAAGAAGAAGAAGATGAAGAAGAAGAAGAAGAAGACAAAGAAGATGATGATGATGATTATGACGATGAAAAAGATAAAGAAGTAGAAGAAGAAGTAGAGGAAGAAGAAGAAGAAGAAGAAGAAGAAGAAGAAGAAGATGAAGAAGAAGAAGCTGAAGAAGAAGAACAAGAAGAAGTAATAGAAGCAGTAGTAGAAGTTGAAGAAGAGGTAGAAGAAGAAGATGAAGATGAAGATGAAGAAGAAGAAAAAGTGGAGGAAGAAGAAGGAGAAGAAGAAGATGAAGGAGAAGATGAAGGAGAAGAAGATGAAGGAGAAGAAGAGGAAGAAGACAAAGAAGATGAAGAAAAAGACAAAGAAGAAGACGAAGAAGAAGAAGAAGAAGAAGAAGGAGAAGAAGAAGAAGACAAAGAAGAAGAAGAAGAGAAAGAGAAGAAGAAGAAGAAGAAGAGGAAGAAGAAGAAGAAAAAAGAAGAAGAAAAAGATGAAGAAGAAGAAGTAGAAGGAAAAGTAGAAGACGATGTGCATGAAGAAGAAGAAACGAAAGACAAAGAAGTAGAAGAAGAAGAAGAAGAAGAAGAAAAATAAGAAGAAAACGAAGGAGGAGAAGAAAGAAAAGAAGAAGAAGAAGAAGAAGAAGAAGAAAAAGAAGAAAAATAAGAAGGCGAAGAAGTAGAAGAAGAAGCGGAAGAAGAGGAAGAAGAAGAAGACGATGAAGTAGAATAACGAAAAGAAGAAGAAGATGAAGATGAGGAAGAGGAAGTGGAAGAAGAAGAAGAAGATGATGAAGAAAAAGAATAATAAAAATAATAATAACAATAATAACAATAATAAAATTAATAATAACAACAACAATAATAATAATAATAATAATAATAAGGAGAAGAAGAAGGAAAAGAAGAAAAAGAAGAAGAAGAAGAAGAAGGAAATGAAGTAGGAAAAGAAGAAGAATAAGTAGAAGAATAAGAAGAAGAAGAAGAAGAAGATGGTGAAGAAGTAATAGCAGTAGTAGTAGAAGAAGAAGAAGAAGAGCGAGAAGAAGAATAAGAACAAAAAGAAGAGAAAGAAGCAGAAGAAGAAGAAGAAGAAGAGGACGAAGAAGAAGAAGAAGAAGAAGAAGGAGAGAAGAAGAAGAAGAAGAAGAAGACGAAGCAAAAGGAGAGAAGAAGAAAGAGAAGAAGATGAAGAAGAATAAAAAGAAGTAGAGGAATATGAGGAAGAAGAAGAAGAAGAAGGAGAAATAAATAAGAATGAGAAGGAGAAGAAGAAGAAGGAGAAGAAGAAGAAAAAGAAGAAGAAGAATTAGAAGAAGGTGAAGTTGAACAAGAAGAAGAAGAAAAATAGGAACAAGATGATGATGAAGTAGAATAAGAAAAAGAAGAAGAAGAAGAAGTAGAAGGTGAATAGAAATAAGAACAAGAAGAAGAAATAGAAGAAGAAGAAAAAGAAGATGAAGAAGAAGAAGAAGTAGAATTAGAAGATGATGGTGATGATTAAGTAGAAGTAGAAGAAGAAGAAGGAAAAGATGGACAATAACAAGCACAGCAACGAGACGATCAGGAAATAAAAGAACGAAAAGACAAAGAAGAAGAAGAAGAAGAATAAGGAGAAGAGGAAAAAGAAGATGGAGAAGAAGATGAAC
>JAIUJO010002576.1:35000-40000 GCA_023846275.1 Vanilla planifolia
GATGATGTAGAAAAAAAAGAAGATGGAGAAGAGGATGACAAAGAAGAGGAAGAAAATGATAAAGAAGAAGTAGAAGAAGAAGATGATGAAGAGGAAGTCGAAGAAGGAGGAGAAGAAGAAGAAGATGGAGAAAAACCAGAAGTAGAATAAGAATAATAACAATAACAGTAATAATAATAATAATAATAATAATAACAATAATAACAATGATAAGAATAATAATTATGATAATAAGAAAAAGAAGAAGAAGGAGAAGAAGAAAAAGAATAAAAATAATAACGATAATAAAAAAAATAGTAATAATGATAATAGTAAGAACGAGAAGAAGAAGAAGAAGAAGAATAAGACAAAGAAGAAGAAGAAGAAGAAGATGAAGAAAAAGAAGAAGAAAAAGGGAAAGAAGAAGTAGAAGAAGAAGAAAAAGAAGATAAAGAAGAAGAAGTAGAAGAAGAAGAAGAAGAAGAAGAAGAAGTTGAAGAAGAAGAAGAAAAAGAAGAAGAATAAGAAGAACAATAAGAAGAAGTAGAAGATGAAGAAGAAGTAGGGGAGGAACAAGAAGAACAAGAGGAAGAAGAAGTAGAAAATTAAGAGAAGAAGAAGAAGAAGAAGACGAAGATGGAGAAGAAGAAGAAGAAGAAGAAGAAGAAGAACAAAATTGGAAGAAGAAGAAGATGAAGGAGAAGAAGAAGAAGAAGAAGAAGAAGAAAACGAAGAAGATGAAGAGGAAGTAGAAGAAGAAGATGATGAATTAGGAGAAGAAGTTGATGAACTAGAAGAAAAAGTAGATATTGAAGAAGTAAAAGAAGAAGAAGAAGAAGAAGAAGATGATGGTGATGACAAAGAAGAAGATGAAGTAGAGGAAGGAGAAGTAGTAGAAGAAGAAGAACAACAAGAATAACATGAGGAAGAAGAAGAAGAAGAAGAAGAAGAAGAGGATTTGGAAGAAGAAGAGGAAGAATAAGAGAAAGGGGAAGAGAAAGAAGAAGAGGAAGAAGAAGAAGAAGTAGAAGTAGTAGTAGTAGTAGAAGAAGAAGGTGAAGAAGAAGAAGAAAACTAACTAGAAGAAAAGGACGAGCGGGAAGAACAAGAAGAGAAGGAAGAAGAAGACGAAGTCAAAGAAGGAGAAGATGAGGAAGAAGAAGAAGTAGTTGAAGATGGAGAAGAAGAGCAAGAAGAAGAAGAACAAGAAGAAGAATAACAATAAGAAAAAGATTAAGATGAAGTAGCGAAGGAAGAAGAAGAGGAGGAAGAAGAAGAAGAAGAAGAAGAAAAGGAAGAAGAAGAAGAAGAAGAGGAAGAAAAAGAAGTAGTGGAAGCAGAGGAGGAAGAAGAAGAAGAAGAAGAAGAAGAAAAAGATGATGAAGAACAAAGGAAAGAAGAAGCTACGAAGAAGAACAACAACAAAACTAAGAAGAAGAAGAATTAGAAGTAAAAGAAGTAGAAGAAGTAGAAGAAGAAGAAGAAGAAGAAGAAGTGCTATTTTTAGTTGTAGTAATAGTAGAAGAAGAAGAAGAAGAAGGTGAAGAAGAAGAAGAAGAAAGAGAAGTAGAAGAAGGGCAAAAACTAGAGGAAGAGGAAGAAGAAGAAGAAGAAGTAGAAGTAGAAGTAAGTGAAGAAGAAGAAAAAGAAGAACAAAAAGAAGAAGAACGAGAAGAAAAAGAAGGAGAAGCAGCAGAAGTAGTAGTAGAAGAAGAAGAAGAAGCTGAAGAAGAAGAAGAAGAACTCGAAGAAGAAGAAGAAGAAGAATAAGAAGAAGAAATACGAAAAGAAGAGGAAGAAGATTAAGAATAAGAAAAAGAAGAAGAAGGGGAAGAAGAAAAAGAAGGATAAGAAGAAGAAGGGTTAGAAGAAGAAGTAAAAGAAGAAGAAGAAGAAGAAGAAGATGAAGAAGATTAAGAAGAAGAAGAAGAAAAACAAGGAGAAGACGAAGTAGATGAAGAAGAAGAAGTAGATGAAGAAAAAAACAAGCAGAAGAAGAAGAAGAAGAAGATATGAAGAAGAAGAGGAAGAAGAAGAAGAAGAACAAGAAGGGGAACAAGAAGATGAAGCATGAAAAGAAGAAGAAGATGAAGAAGAAGTAGAAGAAGAAGAAGAAGTAAAAGAAGAAGAAGAGGAAGAAGAAGAAGAAAAAGAAGCAAAAGAAGAAGAATACACAGAAGAAGAAGCAGTAGTAGTAGAAGAATAAGAAGAAGAAGAAGAAGAACATGAAGAAGACATAGAAGGAGAAGAAAAAGAAGAAGAAGAATAGGACGAAGAAGGAAAAGTAGAAGACGAAAAAGAATAAGAACAATAAGAAGAAAATGAAGTAGAAGAGGAAGAAGAAGTAGAAGAAGTAGAAGAAGAAGAAGAAGAAGAAGTGGTAATAGTCATTGTTGTAGTAGAAGAAGAAGAAGAAGAACAATATGAAAAGGATGGAGAAGAAGCAGAATAATAATAATAATAATGACAATAATAATAATAATAAGAAAAAGAAGACGGAGAAGAAGAAGAGGAACAAGAAGATGAAGAAGAAAAAGAAGAAGAAGAAGAAGTAAAGATAAAGTAAGAAGAAGAAGAAGAAGAAGAAGAAAAAGAAAATATAGAAGAAGAACAACAACAACCAAACAAATAACATGAAGATGGAGGAGAGGCAGAAGAAGAAGAAGAAGAAGAAGAAGAAAAGGAAGATGAAGAACAACAAGAAGAAGAAGAGGAAGAAGGCGAAGAAGAAGTATAAGATGGGGAAGACAAAGAAGTAAAAGTGCAAGAGGAAGAAAAAGAAGAAGGGGAAGAGGAGGAGGAAGAAGAAAAAGAAGAAGAAGAAGTAGAAGTAGAAGAAGAACAAGAAGAAGTAAAAGAAGATGAAGAAAATGACAAAGGGGAAAAAGAAGTAAATGAATAAGAAGAAGAAGAAGAAAAAGATGAAGAAGGCAAAGAAGAAGAAGTCAAAGACAAAGAAGAAGAAGAAGAAGAAGAAGAAGAAGAAAAAGAAGAAGAAGAAGATAAAGAAGAAGAGAATGGAGGCGATGAAGATGAAGAAGAAGAAGAAGGAGAAGAAGAATAGGAAGAAGAAGATGCAAAAGAAAAATAATAATAAGAAGAAGAAGATGAAGAAGAGAAAGAGGAAGAATAGGAAGAATTAGAAAAAGAAGAAGAAGAAGAAGATGGTGAAGATGAAGAAGTTGAAGAAGAAGAAGAAAAACAACAACAACAAAGAGGAGAAGATGAAGAAGAAGGAGAAGTAGAAGAAATAGAAGAAGAAGAAGAAGAAGAAGAAGATGGAGGAGGAGGAGGAGGAGGAGGAGGAGAAGATGAAGAAGAAGAAGAAGAAGGAGAACTTGATTGAGAAGATTAAGGAGAAGATGAAGGAGGAGCTGACGAAGAAGAAGAAGAAAAAGAAGAAGGTGAAGAAGCTTAAGGAGAAGAAGAAAAATAAGAATAAGAAGAAGAAGAAGAAGAAGAAGAAGAAGAGGAAGAGGATGAAGAAGAAGAAGAAGAAGAACAAGAAGAAAAATATGAAGAAGAAGAGAAAGGAGAAGAAGAAGAAGAAGAAGGAGAAGAAGAAGAAGAGGAAGAAGAAGAACAAGAAGAAGAAGATGATGATGATGAAGAAGAAGCAGAAGATGAACAAGGAGGTGAAGAAAAAGAAGAAGAGGGGGCAGAAGAAGAAGACGAGGAAGAAAAAGAAGAAGAAGAAGAGGAAGAAGAAGAAGAAGAAGAAGAAGAAGATGATGAAGAAGAAGAGGAAGAAGAAGAGGAAGAAGAGGAAGAACAAGAAGAAGAAGTGGAAGAGGAAGAAGAAGAAGAATATGAAGAAGAAGAAGGCGTAGAAGTAGAAGAAAGAGAAGAAGAGGTGGAAGAAGAAGCAGACAAAGAAAAAGAAGAAAAAGAAAAATAGGAGGATGAGGAGGAAGAAGAAAAACTGGAGGAAGAAGAAGAAGAGGTGGAAAAAGAAGATGAAGAAGATGAAGAAGAAGAAGAAGAAGAAGAAGAAGAAAAAGAAGAAGACGAAGAAGAAGAAGAAGAAGAAGAAGAAAGAAGAAGAAGGAGAAGAAGGAGAAGAAGAAGTAGTAGTTGAAGAAGAAGAAGAAAAAGAAGAAGACCAAGAAGAAGAAGAAGATAAAGAAGAAGAAAAAAAAGAAGAAGATGATGAAAAATAAGAAGACGAAGACAAAGAAGTAGTGTGGTAATAGAAGAAAAAGAAGAAGAAGAAGAAGGAGAAAACAAGGAAGAGGAGTAAGGAGAAGCGAAATAAGAAAATGAACAAGAAAAGAAAGAAGAAGAAGAAGAAGAGAAAGAAGAAGAAGAAGAAGGAGAATAGGAAGAAGGAGAAGAAGAAGAAGATGAAGAAGAAGAGAAAGTAGAAGAAGAGGAAGAAGTAGAAGAAGAAGAAGAAAAAGAAGAAGAAGAAGAGGGAGAAGAAGAAGAAAAAGGACAACAATGAAAAGTAGAAGAAGAAGGAGAAGAAGAAGAAGAAAAAAAAAGAAAAGAAGAAGAAGAACAAGAAGGCGATGAAGAATAAAAAGATGATGAAGGCAAAGAGGAAGAAGAAGAAGATTAAGAATGTGAAGAAGAAGAAGAGGAAGAAGACGTAAGTTTAGAAGAGGAAGAGAAGAAGAAGAAGAAGATGTAGTAGTAGTAGAACAACAAGAGAAAGAAGAAGAAGAGGAAAGAGAAGAAGAAGAAGAAGAAGAAGAAGATGTAGTAGTAGTAGAACAATAGGAGAAAGAAGAAGAAGAGGAAAGAGAAGAAGAAGATGAAGAAGTAGAAGAAGAAGAAGATGAAGAAGAAGAAGAAGAAGTAGAAGAAGAAAGAAAAGATGAAGAACAAGAACAGGAACAATAATAGCATGAAGAAAAGGAAGAGGATGAAGAAGAAGAAGAAGAAGAAGAAGAAGAAGAAGGAGAAGAAGAAGAAGAACAAGAAGAAGAACACAAGGATGAAGAACAAGAAGAAGATGGAGAAGAAGGAGAAGAAGAAGAAGAAGCAAAGAAGGGCAAGAAGAAGAAAGCGAGGAAAAA
>JAIUJO010002576.1:47500-52500 GCA_023846275.1 Vanilla planifolia
AGAGGAAGAACCAGGGGAAGAAGAGGAAGAGGAGGAGGAGGAAGAAGAAGAAGAAAAAGAAGAAGAAGAAGAAGGAGAAGAAAATGAAGAAGAAGAAGGAGAAGAAAGAGAAGAAGATAAACATTAAGAATGTGAAGATGTAAAAGAAGAAGAATAAGTAGTAGAAGAAGAAGAAGAAGAAGAAGAAGAAGTAGAAAAAGAAGAACAAGAACACAAAGAAGGAGAGGAAGAGGAAGAAGAAGAAGAACACAAAAAAGAAGGAGAGGAGGAGGAATAAGAAGAAAAAGAAGAAGAAGAAGACGAAGAAGAAGAAGAAGAAGAAGAAGAAGAAGAAGAAGAAGAAAAAGAAGAATAATAATAATAATAATAATAATAATAAGAAGAAGAAGAACAAGAAGAAGAATAAGAAGAATAAGAAGAAGAAGAAGAAGAAGAAGAAAAAGAAGAAGAAGAAGAAGAGGAAGAAGAAGAAGAAGAAGAAGAAGAAGAAGAAGTTGAAGAAGAAGAATAAGAAGAAGAAGAAGAAGAAGAAGAAGAATAAGAAGAAGAAGAAGAAGAAGAAGAAGAAGAATAAGAAGAAGAAGAAGAATAAGAATAAGAAGAAGAAGAAGAAGAAGAAGAAGAAGAAGAAGAAAAAGAACAAGATGATGATGATGATGATGATGATGAAGAAGATGTTGAAGAAGAAGAAGAACAAAAAAATGAAGTACAAAAAATAAAAGAAGAGGAAGACAAAGAAGAGGAAGAAAAAGAAGAGGATGAAGAAGAAAATAAAGTAGAAGAAAAAGAAGAAGAAGAAGAAGAAGGAGAAAAATAAGAAGATGATGAAGAAGATGAAGATGAAGGTGAAGAATAAGTCAAAGAAGAGGAAGAAGAAGAAGGAGATGAAGATGAAGAAGAAGAAGGAGAAGGAGGAGAAGAAGAAGAAGAAGAAGAAGAGGAAGGAGAAGAAAAAGAAGAAGAAGCGGAAGAAGGAGACGAAGAAGAAGAAGAAGAAGAAGAAGAAAAAGGGAAAGAAAAGGAAGAAGAAGAAGAAGAAGGAGATGAAGCAGAAGAAGATGATTAAGAAGAAGAAGAAGAAGAAAAAGCAGAACAACTAGAGGAAAAAGAAAAAGAAGAAGTTGTAGTAGTAGCAGAAGAAGAAGAAGAAGAATTCAAAGTTGAAGAAGAAGAAGAAGAAGGCGACGAAGAAGAAGTAGAAGAACCTGATGATGAAAAAAAGAAAGAAGTGGAAGAAGAAGAAGAAGAAGAAGATGAAGAAGAAGAAGACGGGGAAGAAGAAGAAGAGGAAGAGGAAGAAGAAGAAGAATAAGAAGTCGAAGAAGAAGTAGACAAAGAAGAAAAAGAAGTAGAAGAAGAGGGAGAAAATGATGAAGAAGAAGACGAGTAAGAAGAAGAATAAGGTGAAGAAGAAAAAGAAGAAGATTGTGAAGAAGAAGAAGAGGATGATGAAGAATAAGAGGAAGAAAAAGAAGAAGAAGAAGTAGAATTAGTAGAAGAAGAAAAAGAAGAAGAAGGAGAAGAAGATGACAATGATGAAGAAAAGGAAAATGAAAAAGTGGAAAATGAAGAAGGGGAAGAAGAAGAAGAGGAAGTAGAAGAAGTAGAAGAAGAAGAATATGATGAAGAAAAGGAAAATGAAAAAGTGGAAAAAGAAGATGGGGAAGAAGAAGAAGAGAATGTAGAAGAAGTAGAAAAAGTAGAAAAAAGGATGGAGTAGAAGAAGAAGAAGAAGTTGAATAAGAAGAAGAGAAAGAAGGTGAAGAAGAAGAAGAGGAAGAAGAAGAAGTCAACATAATTGAAGAAGAAGAAGAAGACAAAGAAGTAGTTAAAGAAGAAGTACATGAAGCAGAAGAAGAAGAAGAAGAAGAAGGTGAAGAAGAAGAAGAAGAAGAGGTGGAGGTGGAAGAAGAAGAAGAAGAAGAACATAAAGAAGAACATGTCAAACAAGATGAAGAAGTGGAAGATGAGGAAGAAGAGGAAGAAGAAGAGGTTAAAGAAAAAGTTTAAGAAGAAGAGGAAGAAGAAGAAGAAAAATATTAAGACTGAGAAGAAAAAGAAGAAGTTGGAGAAACAGAAGAAGAAGTAGAAGATGTACTATAAGAAGAAGAAGAAGAAGAAGTAGAAGAAGAGGAATAAGAAGAAGAAGAAGGTGAAGAAGAAACGAAGTAGATTGTGAAGAAGAAGAAGAGGAGGAAAAGAAGATGATGATGAAGAAAAGGAAAATGAAAAAGTGGAAAACTAAAAAAAGGAAGAAGAAGAAGTTGATGCAGAAGAAGAAGAAGAAGAAGAAGATGAAGGAAAGGAAAATGAAAAAGTGGAAAACGAAGATGGGGAAGAAGAAGAAGAGGAACTAGAAGAAGAAGAAGAAGAAGTAGAAAAATTTGATGGAGAAGAAGAAGAAGTTGAATAAGATGAAGAGATAGAAGGTGAAGAAGAAGAAGAAGAAGAAGAGACGACATAGATGAAGAAGAAGAGGACAAAGAAGTAGTAGAAGAAGAAGTACATGAAGAAGTAGAAGAAGAAGAAGAACAAGAAGAAGAAGATGGTGAAGAAGAAGAAGAAGAGGAGGAGGAGGTGGAGGAGGAAGAAGAAGAACAAAAAGAAGAACAAGTCGAACAAGAAGAAGAAGAACAAGTCGAAGAAGCCGAAGAAGAGGAAGATGAGGAAGAAGAGGAAGAAGAAGATGTTAAAGAAAAAGTTGAAGAAGAAGTGGAAGAAGAAGAAGAATATGATTAAGACTGAGAAGAAGAACATCAAGAAGGAGGAGGAGAAGAAGAAGAAGAAAAATAAGATGAAGAAGAAGAAGAAAAGAAGAAGATTATGAAGACGTTCAAGAAAAACAAGAAGTAAAAGATGGTGAAGAAGAAGAAGAAGAAGGTGATGATGATGATGGAGAAAAAGAAGTAAAAAAAGAAGAAGAAGAAGAAGAAGAAGAAGAAGATAAAGAAGATGAAGAAGAGGAAGAAGAAGAAGAAGAAGAAGAAGGGGAAGCAAAAGAAGAAGAAGAAGAAGAAGAAGAAGAGGAAGAAAAAGAAGATGAAGAAGAAGAAGAAGAGAGTAAGAAGATTAAGAAGAAGATGAAGAAGAAGATGAAGAAGAAGGAGAAGTAAAATTAGAAGAAGAAGAAGAAGATGTAGTGGAAGAAGAAGGAGAAGAAGAAGAAGGAGAAGGAGAAGAAGAAGTAGAAGAAGAAGAAGAAGAAGAAGTAGAAGTTGAACAAGGTGAAGAAGAAGATGAAGAAGAAGAATAAGGGGAATGAGAATAAGAAGAAGAAGAAGAAGAAGAAGGAGAATATGAAGGAGATGAAGAACAAAAAGGAGAAGAAGAATATGAAGAAGAAGAAGGAGAAGAAGAAGATGAAAGAGAAGAAGAAGAAGAAGAAGAAGAAGAGGAAGAAGAAGAAGAAGAAGAAGTTGATGATTATAATGAAGAAGAAGACGATGAAGAAGAAGAAGATAAAGAACTAAAAGATGAAGAAAAGGAAGACGAGCACGAGGAACAAGCAGGAGAGGAGAAAGAAAAAGAAGAAGAAGAAGAAGAAGAAGAGGAAGATTAAGAAGAAGATAAAGAAGAAGACAAAAAAAAGTGGAAGAAGAAGAAGAAGAGGGAAAAATTGAAGTTGAGCAAGAGGAAGAGGGAGAAGAATAAGAGAAGAAGAAGAATAGATGAAGAAGAAGAAAAAAAGAAGAGGAATATGATAATGAGAAAGCAGTAGAAAAAGAAGAAAAAGATGATGAAGAAAAAAATAAAGAAATGGAACACGAAGAAGGGGAAGAAGAAGAATAGGAAGAAGAAGAAGAAGAAGAAGCAGAAAAAAAAAGACGAAGAAGAAGAAGAAGAAGAAGAAGAAGAAGAAGGCGATGATGATGTTGATTAGGAAGATGGAGAGGAAGAAGAAGAAGACAAAGAAGATGAAGATTAAGAAGGAAAAGAAGAAGAAAAAGAAGAAGAAGAACATGAAGAACAAAAAGAATAAGAAGAAGAACAAAAACAAAAGAAGAAGAAGAATAAGAAGAAGAGGAAGAAGAAGAAGAAGAAGATGAAGAAGAGGAAGAGGAAGAAGAAGAAGTATAAGATGATGATAATGATGTTGAAGAAGAGGAAGAAGAAGAAGAAGAGGATGAAGAAAATAAAGGTGAAGGAGGAGGAGGAGAAGAAGAAGAAGAAAAAGAAGGAGAAAGAGATAAATAAGAAGAAGAAGAAGAAGAAGAAGAAGTAGAAGAAGAAAAAGACAAAGAATACAAAAAGGGGAGGAAAAAAAATAAGAAGAAGAATAAGATTAAGAAGAAAAAGAAGTAAAAGAATAAGAAGAAGAAGAAGAAGAAGATGATGATGAAGAAAAAGAAGTCAATCAAGGTGAAGAAGAATAAGAAGCAAAATAATAAATATAAGAAGAAGAAGAAGAAGAAGAAAAAGATGAAGAAGAAGCAGAAGAAGAAGAAGAAGAAGATGAAGAGGACAAAGAAGAGGAAAAAGAAGATAAATAAGAAGAAGAAGAAGAAGATGAAGAAGAAGAAGAAGAAGAAGAAAAAGAAGAAGATGAAGAAGCAGAAGAGGAAGAAGTAGTAGAAGATGATGACGATGACAATGAAAAAGAGGAAGGGGAAGAAGAAGAAAACGAAGAAGATGAAGATGAAGGAGAAGGAGAAGAAGAAGAAGAAGAAAAAGAAGGAGAAAGAGATAAATATGAAGAATAAGAAGAAAAGCAAGAAGAAGAAGAAGAAGAGGAAGAAGAAGAGGAAGAAGAAGAAGACGAAGAAGAAAAAGAAGGGGAAGAAGAAGAAGAAGTAGAAGGGGAAGATTAAGAAGAAGATGAAGATGAAGATGAAGAAGAAGAAGAAATCGTAAAAGAGAAAGATGTAGAAGAAGAAAAAGAAAAGAAGAAGACATAGCAGAAGGTGAAGAGGAAAAAAACGACGAAGAAGAAGAAGAAGGTGAAGAAGAGGAAGAAGATGAAGAAGAAGAAGATGAAAACGGAGAAAAAGAAGAAGGAAAGA
>JAIUJO010002576.1:60000-65000 GCA_023846275.1 Vanilla planifolia
GGAGGAGGAGGAGGATGGGAAGGAGAGGAAGAATAAGAAGATGAAGAAGAGGAAGAATTAGAAGAAGAAAAAAATAGTAGTAGTAGTAGTAGAAGAAGAAGAAAGAAGAAGAAGAAAAAGAAGAAGTAGTAGTAGAAGAAGATGAAGGGGAAGAAGAAGAAAAATATGTAAAAGAATAATAATAAGAATAAGAATAAGAAGAAGAAGAAGAAGAAGAAGAAGAAGCAGAAGAAGAAGAAGAACAAGAAGAAGAAGAAGAAGTAGAAGTTGACAAAGAACAAATTGAAGAAGAAGAAGAAGAAGAAGAAGAAGAAGAACAAGAAAAAATGAAGAAGAAGAAGGAGGAGGAAGAGGAGGGGAAGGAGAAGAAGAAGTAGAAGAAGAAGAAGAAGAAGAAGAAGGGAAGAAGAAGAACAAGAAGAAGAAGAAAAGGAAGAAGAAGAAGGAGAAGGAGAAGAAGAAGATGAAGAAGAAGGAAAAGGAGAAGAAGTAGTAGTAGAAGAAGAAGAAGACAAAGAAGAACAAGAAGAAGAAGAAGAAGAGGAAGAAGAAGAACTGGAATACGAAGAAGAAGAAGTCAAAGAAGAAGAAGTCGAAGAAGAGGAAGTAGAAGAAGAAGAAGAAGAATAAGAAGTGTAAGAAGAAGAAGTTGAAGAAGAAGAAGTCGAAGAAGAGGAAGAAGAAGAAGGAGAAGAAGAAGGAGAAGAAAAAGAAGAAGAAGGAGAAGATGGAGAAGAAGAAGAAGATGAAGATGAAGAAGAAAGGAAAGAAGAAGATGAAGAAAAAGAAGCGGAGGAAAATTATGTTGAAAAAGGTAAAGAACAAGAAGACTGAAAAAGAAGAAGAGGAAAAAAAGAAGAAGACGAAAAAGAAGACAAAGAAGAAGAAGAAGAAGAAGGCAAAGAAGAAGAAGACTAAGAAGAAGAAGACACAGAAAAAGAGAAAGAAGAAAAATAAGAAAAAGAAGAAGAGAAAGAAGAGGAAGAAGAGGAAGAAGATGAAGAACAAGTAGACGAAGAAGAACAAGAAGATAAAGGCAAAGGAGAAGAAGAAGGAGGAGAAAAAGAAGAAGAAGAAGGAATAATAAGAAGAAGGAGAAGAAGTTGGAGAAGAAGAAGAAGAAGTTAATGAAGAAAGAGGAGAAAAGAAAAGGAAGAAGAAGAAGAAGAAGAGAAATAAGAAAAAAGGATGAAGGCAATGAAGAAGAGGAAGTAGAAGCAGAAGAAGTAGTAGTAGTAGTAGTAGTAGTAGAAGAGGAAAAAGAAGAAGAAAAGGAAGAAGGAGGAGGAAAAGAAGAAGATGAAGAGGAAAAGGAAGGAGGAGGAGGAGGAGAAGAAGAAGAAGAATAAGAACATGTTGTAGAAGAAGAAGAAGAAGAAGAAGAAGAAGAAGATGAAGAAGAAGAAGACCAAGAAGAAGAGCAAGATGTAGAACATGAAGTGGAAGAAGAAGAAGAAGAAGAAGAAAAAGAAAATGAAGAAGAAGAAGTTGAGGAAGAAGAGGAAGAAGAAGAAGGTAAAGAACAAGAAGAAGTGGAAGATTGACAAAAATAATAATATTAAGAAGAAGAAGAAGAAGATTAACAAGAAGAAAGAGATGAAGGGGAAGAAGAAGAAGAAGAAGAAGAAGAAGTAGGACGAGAAGAGGGAGAAGGAGTAGAAGAAGAAGAAGTAGGGGGAGAAGAAGTAGCAAAAGAAAAAGAAAAAGATAAAGAAGAAGAAAAAGAAGAAGAAGAAGAAAAAATAGAAGAAGTAGTAGTAGTAGTAGAAGAAGAAGAAGAAGAAGAAGACAAAAAAGAAGAACACAAAGAATAGAAAGACGAAGAAGAAGAAGACGAACAGGAGGAAGAAAAAGAGGAGGAAGAAGAAGAAGAAGAAGAAAAGGAACATGAAGAAGAGGATGAAGAAGTTGAAGACGAAGAGGAAGAAAAAGAAGAAAAGACAAGAAGAAGAAGAAGAAGAAGACGAAGATAATGATGAAGAAAAAGATGAAGAAGACGAAGAAGTAGAAGAAGAAGAAGAAGAAAAAAAGAAGGCGATGAAGAAGAAGACGAAGAAGAAGAAGAAGAAGAAGAAGAAGAAGAAGAATTAGAAGAAGAAGAAGATGATGAAAAAGAAGAAGAAGAAGAAGAAGAAGATGGCGAAGAATAAGATGAAGGAGAAGAAGAAGAAGAAGAGGAAGAAGAAGAAGAAGAAGAAGAAGACAAACAGGAGGAACATGAAGATGAAGAAGATGAAGAAAAGAAGAAGAAGAAGAAGAAGAAGAAGAAGTAGAAAGAGAAGAACAAGATGAAGAAGAAGAAGAAGATGATGATTATGATGAAGAAGAAGAAAAATAAGAAAAAGAATAGTGTGTAGAAGAAGAAGACGAAGAAGAAGAGGACGAAGAGGATGAAGAAGAAGATGAAGTAGCAGAGAAAAATGATGATGATGATGATTACGTAGAAGAAGAAGAAGAAGAAGAAGAAGAAGACGAAGAAGAAGAAAAATAGGAAGTAAAAGTTGTGGTAGTAGAAGATGAAGATGATGAAGAAGAAGAAGAAGAAGAAAAAGAAGAAGTAGACGAAGAAGTAGAAGAAAAAGAAAAAGAGTAAGATGATGAAGATGAAGAAGAAGAAGAAGAAGATGAATAGGAAGAAGAAGAAGTAGTAGAAGAAGAAGAAGAAGATGATGATGATGATGAAGAAGAAAAAGAAGTAGGAGAAAAAGAAGAAGAAGAAAATGAAGAAGGAGAATGAGATGAAGTAGAAAGAGAAGAGGAAGATGGAGAAGAAGTAGAGGAAGAAGAAGAAAAAGAAAAGAAGAAAATCGAGAAGAAGAAAGAGAAGAAGTAGAAGATGAAGAAGAAGAAGAAGAAGAAGAAGAAGAAGACGCAGAAGAAGAAGAAGCAGAAGAAGAAGAAGCAGGAGAAGAAAAAGAAGAAGGAGAAGAGAAAGAAGAAGAAGAAGTAGAAGGAGAAGAAGAAGAAGAAGAAGAAGAAGTAGCAGAAGAAGAAGAAGAAGAAGAAGAAGAAGAGGAAGAAGAAGAAGAAGAGGAAGAAGAAGAAGAAGAAGAAGAAGAAGAAGAAGAAAAGGAAGAAGAAGAAGAAGAAGAAGAAGAACAAGAAGAACAAGAAGAACGTGATGAAAAAGACAAAGAAGATCATGAAGCAGATGAAGAAGAAGCCATAGAAGAGGATCAAGAAGAAGAGGAAGAAGAAGAGGAAGAAGTTGAAGAAGAAGGAGAAGAAAACCAATAGGAAGAAGAAGAAGAAGAATAAGAAGAGGAATAAGAAGGAGAACAAGGGAGGCCGAGAAGAAGAGGAAGAAGAAGAAGAAGAAGAACAACAACAAGAACAAGAAGAACATGATGAAGAAGACAAAGAAGATCAAGAAGAAGACGAAGAAGAAGCCATGGAAGAGAAAGAAGAAGAAGAATAAGATGAAGAAGAGGAAGATATAGAAGAAGAAGGAGAAGAAGACCAAAAGGAAGAAGAAGAAGAAGAAGAAGTAGAAGAAGAAGGAGAAGAAGACCAAGAGGAAGAAGAAGAATAAGAAGAAGAAGAAGAAGGAGAAGAAGAAGATAAAGAGGAACAAACAGTAGGAGAAGAAGAATAAGATGAAGAAGTAGAAGAAGAAGAAGATGATGAAGAAGAAGAAGAAAAGGAAGAAGAAGAAAAAAAAGAATAAGAAGAGGAAGATGGTGAAGAAGAATAAGAATAGGAAGAAGAAGAAGAAGAAGAAGAAGATGATGATGATGCAGAAGTAGAAGAAGAATAGAAGAAGAAGAAGAAGAAGATTAACAAGAACACGAAGAAGAAGAAGAAGAACAAGAACAAGAAGAGCAAATAGAAAAAGAAGAAGATGAAGAAGAGAAAGAAGACAATGAAGAAGAAGGAGAAGGAGAAGCCAAAGAAGAGGAAGATGAATGAGAACAATAAGAAGGAGATAAAGAAGAAGAAGAAGATGAAGAAGAAGAAGAAGAAGAAGGAGGAGGAGGATGAGGAGGAGGGGAAGAAGAAGAAGAAAAAGAAGAAGAGGAAGAAGAAGTTGACAAAGAAGAAAAAGAAGAAGACGAAGAAAAGAAGAAGAAGGTGAAGAAAAAGGAGGAGGAGAAGAAGAAGATGATGAAGAAGGAGAAGATGATATGAAAAGAAGATGAAGAAGGAGACGAAGAAGGAGACGAAGAAGTTGAAAAAAAGAAGAGAAAGAAAGAAGAAGAAGAAAAGGAAGAAGAAGAAGAAGAAGAAGAAGAAGCAGAAGAAGAAGAAGATGAAGAAAAAGACGAAGATGTAGAAAAAAAGAAAAAGAAAAAACATTTAGAAGAAGAACTAGAAGAGGACGAAGAAGTAGAAGAAGAAGAAGAAGAAGTAGAAGAAGTAGAAGGAGAAGGAGGTGGAGTGGAAGGAGAGGAAGAATAAGAAGATGAAAAAGAAGAAGAATTAGAAGAAGAAGAAGAAGTAGAAGATGAAGAAGTTGAAGAAGAAGAAGAAGATAAAGAAGCAGAACAAAATGATGTTGAAGAAGTGAAGAAGAAAAGGACGAAAAAGAAGAAGAAGAAAAAATAGAACAAGTGACAAAAAAGAAGAAGAAGGAGGTGGAGGAGGAGGAGTAGGAGATGATGGAGAAGAAGAAGAAGAAAGAGAAGAAAAGAAGAAGCAGATGAAGAAGAAAAAGAAGAGGATGAAGAAGAAGAAGATTAAGGTGAAGAAGAAGGAGGAGAAGAAGAAATTAATAGAAGATGAAGAAGAAGACAAAGAAGATTAAAAAAAGAAGAAGGGAAGAAGAAGAAGAAGAAAAGGACGAAGAAGAGAAGAAGAAGAAGAAGAAGAAAAAGGAGAAGATGAAGAAGCAGAAGAAGAAGAAAAAGAAGAAGAAGAAGAAAATGGCCAAGATGAAGAAGAGAAGAAGAAGAAAAGATAGAGAAGAAGAACTAGAAGAGCGAAGAAGAAGAAGAAGAAGAAGAAGAAGAAGAAGAAGTAAGAGAAGAAATAGAAGCAGTAGTAGTAGTAGTAGAAGAAGA